>BJBW01003845.1:261363-276842 GCA_004320125.1 Scolopax mira
GGAGAGCCACCAAGCTGGTGAGGGGTCTGGAGAACAGTCATATGAGGGACTGGGCATGTTTAGTTTGGAGAAGAGGAGGCTGAGGGGAGACCTCATTGCCCTCTACAACTGCCTGAAAGAAAACTGTAGAAAGGCAGGGATTGGCCTCTTCTCCCAAGGGAATAACAACAGGACCAGAGGGAATGGTATGAAGCTGTGGGAGGGGAGATTTAGATTAGTTATTAGGAAAAATTACTTTACTGAGAGAGCGGTCATGCACTGGAACAGCCTGCCCAGGGAGGTGGTGGAGTCACCATCCCTGGAGGGATTTAAGAAACGTGTAGACATGGCTCTTCAGGGCATGCTCTAGTGACCAAGATTATTCGTCTGTGGCGGGTTGTGGGTGTGGGGTTTAGCTGGTGGTGCTTTTTTTGTGTGTGGTTTTTCTGGGTTTTATAGGTTTGTTGTGGGATTTTTTTTATGTTTGTTTGGTTTTGTTTTGTTTTGTTTTGTTTTTTTAATGCGGTTGGACTCCATGATCTCAAAAGTCCTTTTCAACCACTAAGATTCTGTGATTCTGTGATTCAAGGACAACCCACCCTAGAAGCTAGAGTTGCTCAAACAATGGCAGATGATGCTACCAGGACCCAGAAAGTTAAAACTTAAATGGTTTATAAGGGTATCAATGGTTTATAAAGGTATCAAGAATATAGTAGAGGTTGCTGGAAGGAGGAAACAAACTTGATTTTCAGGACGCAACCTTAACACTATTTAGGCTTGAGACGGCAATTTGTTCCACCAAACTCTACTTCATTCTCTGATACTGCCAATTCTAGCTTCTGTCTGGTCCAGTATCCCCATCCCAGCAAAGGCTGCTCTGATACACTCTAGCGGTAACAAATTTCTCCTCTGAAATAAGAACACTTAAGACAAAAAATCAAAAGCCAAAGAGGCGCAATGGTTCTCGTCGAGGGGCACAATGAAAGAGGAGGAGGAGGAGGAGGAGGAGGTGGTGCTCATCTATTAAGTCTTACAAGGGGGATGGGAATGGAGCTGCACAATCGTGTGTTGCCACCCACCACCCACCCGCTCCATGAGCACAGCTGCATCAGTTGTGGACATCATCTTTCACCGATTCATCAGGTGTCTGGTGGGTGAGCAAAAGCAATGCCTCATGCTGGAAGCTAATCAGCAATCCCAATTAATACAGCACAAATAGTGAGAGTACAAAATTCAGTGAAGAGATGAAGGTTATGGAAGGTTATGTTCAAACCTTCTATGTGAGGTTGTAAATAAGCAAATTCCAGGGGTATTGTAGGGATGGTGGTCTAAAGGGAAGGCAACCAAGGTTGAAGGGGGATTTGGCCTAATGGTTTGGTATGTTTGGAAATAACGCATAAGCTTTCAGGTTTGAACTTTCACTAGCAGAATGCCATAAGAAACAGTGAAATCCAAGCTAGGCAGGCATTATAAATAATTCTTATTAGTGTAGACTGGTGTTTGTAAACATTGATTAATCAGCTTGAAAGAAAACTAGTTAGCACATGCAGCATAGAGAGATGTTAGCAAGGGAAGAGACCATTAGAATGTATGGAAGAGGCTATAAAGTCCAGGTTTTTTTATTTACTCACACATTGTTAGCTTCTGTTTGGGTCTGAAATTTGAGCTTCCAGGCCCAGGTCTCTTTGAAGATACTTTATACATCCTAAATGAGACTCAAAACTGAGAAACCACTTCTGGGAGAGGGTTAAGAAATGTTTTGGAGAAGCATTTTCTCACTCATAACTGGGTGCCCCTGCCCTCATCACCTGTCTGTGTGTCCTATGTTCATTCTGATGCCTACTGATTATTCAGTTCCAACCACTGGAGCTGAATGAAGACATTTGGTGCATGCATGATGCATGTTCATGTATAGACTCCACGGTTAACAATGAGGAATAATAAAGTCTTTGAGAGAAAAACAGAATCAACTCACAAAGCAGGCCCGTTTGCAAAGAGGGCTGAATTCACAGTCTGGGCTGCAAGACATTATTCTACCAGCTATACTGGAAACCACAAGCTACTAAATTTTCAGTGCTGAACTGCAGACAAAGTTGGATCTAAATTGGCAAAAATCGTTGGCCAGGTCTGTCCTTGCATGTCCTTTTCCCCTTGCCTCTGAACTGATGAGCAAAACACAGAGTCCAAAAGGACACGTACTTTTTCAAAGAGATGTGCAGTAAGGCTGGGGAGAGCTCAGAGACAGAAGAATAAAGGGAAAAAACAGGTAAGAAAAAAATAATGAGAAAAGATGACATTTGGAGGGAACACAAAACAGGAGTAAGACAGGAAAAAGAAAAGCGAGGGGGGAGGAAGAGGAAGGGAGGTTGTAGTTGGATGAACCATGGAAAAAAGGTGGGCAGAGTAAAATGTTTAACACAACAGAGTGAAGAGGAACATGACAGAAAAGAGAATCCAGCTGAAAAAAAAACCAACCAAAGTGTAAAGGTTGTGTTTCATCCAGAAATGGAACATGGGGAAAAAAGGAAAGAGTTAGAAAGAGAAGTAGAAAAGAGGGAAGAGTTTTTTTTAAAATACTGCAAATGCACATGGATAGGGAGTGAAAGGGAGTTTTGAGGATGGAAAGTATAGATAGGTAAGATACAGGGAGGTCTGGGAAGTAAAATTGGAGAGTATATTAAAAAAAAAATAAAAAGAAATAAAAGGAAAGAAAAGAAAAAAGAGAAAAAAGAAAAAACAAGAAAAAAGAAAAGAAAAAAAGAAAAGAAAAAAGAAAAGAAAAGAAAAGAAAAGAAAAGAAAAGAAAAGAAAAGAAAAGAAAAGAAAAGAAAAGAAAAGAAAAGAAAAGAAAAGAAAGTTATTTTATATTGGATCAGCTAGGTAATTTTTAAACCGATCAACTGGGTTTATGTTAGGTAAAAACCTGTTGATTCAGTTTAAAAATTATCAAAGCTCATAGTCTTGTATTTGGCTGTATTGAACAAAACCAGTAAATGAACACACTCACATCCCATAATTTGCAATATTGATTTTACCAGAGCAAGTTCTGTAAGAAGCTCTTGGATCTCAAATAGCGATATTTTACAGTGCGAATCGAAAAGACTCTTTCTACAGGGAAAGCTGGGGTGTGTTTTGGTTTGGGTTGGGTTGGTGGTTTTTTTGCATTTTCCGCGTCCTGGAATTCATCAGTTCCCCGGCAGCAAAAACCCCTGAGGCTGAGATGCGAGTGCGGGGTCCCGGTCTCTTCTCCCGGAGGATGCTCCGGCCCCGCTCCGCCGCGTCCCCGGTCCTGCAGCGACATCCAGCGCCGGACACCGGCACCGCGATGACCCTTTTCCCCCGCTTTCTTCCCTAAAAGCGGTTGACAAGACACTGTAGGTGTCATTTCTCTCCTTGGAAAAAGGGAGGAAAGGGTGCCAGTGCCGCCTGGTAAGGGGTAAGGCTTTCTGAAAAAAAACAAACAAACAAACAAACAAACAAAAAAAAAAAAAAAAAAAAAAAAACAAAAAAACCAAACAAACTACGGAGAACTGGCAGCTGGCCTCGGCAATGCACCCGAGATGATAAATAATTTGTAAAATAGCACAAGCAGAACAAAGACAATTTTCTTTAAGCAATTAATCAAAAATGGGCAAAACTTAGAGTGTGAATTCATCAGCAAAAGACCTAACTTTTTGCCCATTTAAACCTTTGGGACAACATGCACTGATTGTAGTAAAGGCAGTAGATTCTTCTTTTGGTTTTTTTTTTCCTTTTTTTTTTTTCATATGATTCTGCGTAAAATGGTCAGGAGTAGACAAAATAGCTTCAAGACAGTCCATTGTACAAAAGACAACTTTTTTTCTTTTATTTGAACTTCAGGCATTTGTTCATTACCAGTGGTGATGGGATGGATGTCCTGTACAAAATCAGAGCACACTGGTCAGGAGTCAGAATAGGCAAAGTACATGGATGTCACCAGAATGCTCAAAGCCCCTCAAATTCTTGCTACAGATTCACAAAGACCTCGGCCAGACCCCTCCAAAGACAGGCCTGTAACAGGTTAGAAGAAAGCTTGTGACAAACAAGCTTTTGGAGTAATCAGATTGCACAGGAGGAAAAGAAAACTTCTAAGAAACGAGACAGCTTTCCAGCCTCCCACTTTCCTCCGCCTACACAAAATGCGAGCCCTCTAAAACTCCTTGCAAAAAATAAAAATATCTGGAGGTGCGGCTGTCATTTTAAAATTTTACGGCTCCTATGGGAAATTTGAATATTTCTCCAGCACTCTCTATGTTAGAAAGCTCAGCAGTTTAATTATGAGGTGTCCTTATTGTTTTCTCTTCCAATGAAGTGGACGTCTGTGTCCAACCAGGTGTGTGAGGAAAGAAAAGAAGCCTCCAAGAGAGGAGCTAACTTTTTGGTCAGAGTTTCCACGGTTTTAGGCTGCCAACCTTAAGAAGGCCTTAATAATCTGTCCCCTGATTCACAAACTCTTAGTTGTTGGTTTGTTGGTGTTTTTTTTAAGATGATGGCTGCCCAGCTCCTCTGTGTCGAGCAGATGCGATTGGCAAGGGTTCTATTCATTCACCAACAATCTGCAACCTTTGATGTCCAAAAAGCCATTGGAGTGGCCAACTGCAAGCTGCAGAGAGTCACAGATCCCTGATCCACAACCAGACTTATCTATTCATCAGAAATCCATCCAGGCACATGGAAACATTTTATTTTATTATTTTTTTATTATTGTTGTTGTTGTTCTTGTTCTTCTTCTTATTATTATTATTATTGTTGTTGTTGTTCTTGTTATTATTATTGTTGGTTTTATTATTATTATTATTATTATTATTATTATTATTATTATTATTATTTTGGGTGCGCAGTGCTCAGAAAGCCAAATGGCATGGGAAATTTAATATAAGTCAGTCTCACATTCCCTGTGAGTGGAATGTGGAAATGTGGAAATGTGAATGTGGGGTGAAAAAAAAAAAAAGGAAAAAAACCAAACACCCAAAAAATTAATCCTCTGCAGCCCAATACTTTTGTGGTTCTTTGGTACAAAAACTCAATGCCTGTGACTTACATCCCGTGTTAAACCAGTAACGAAATCTTGAAAGGGGAGGCAGAAGGGTGAGGTGGGGGGGATAGCCACCACAATGAAGCCAAAGTTTGGCTGTTGCTTTCATAGGTACCTCAAACCAATTTGGGAATTAGCCTAATTGAATGCACAGCATCATCCTCAGCAGGAGAGGGTGTGAGCAGACCTGGAGAAGGCAGGTGTGATGGGCCCACACCATCAGCCACGTCTGCAGAGCTTCTGCTCTTGCTTCTTTTTCTGCCTTCCCACCATGGGCTGGAGGTTTGTGGTGATGCTCTGTACCTGGATTTTTTTCATTTTGCCTCACGGTGCTAAATCCACCATAATAACATTAAAAGCTCTTGAGGGGCTCCATCTGACCCACACAACTAGCACTTGCCTACTGCATCTCCTCTTGTTTTGCGAGCTCCTTGGGGCAGACAGCTCGGTAGAGGACAGGAGCCACAAGTGACCAATATGGCCGTTGTAGTGGTCTTTCAGCCACAAATATAGACCACAAGCACAATAATAAAGTGAGAAAAAGTTTAACCTGTCGGGAGGAAACAGGAGCAGACAAGCAGTGACAAGACTCCCCAACTCCTGCTTGGAGAAGCACGCCTGAGTTATGACTGTCCTTAGCATTCATGACACCAATTACGTCTGTAAATGGTCATCAAAAGAGAAAGGAATGCAGTCTTGTAAATATTATGCACTCCATATACTAAGAAATAAATATGCTGAGAATGGGCTTTACGAAAAATAATGTGGTTTTGTCCTTTTAATTTAAAAGAGAGCGTAAGATTGCTACTGTTGTGAAATATGGGAGATCGACTTCTGATGAAAAATCTAAATGTTAAAAAAAATCCACAGCAAAGATCAGAAACATTTATCAGAAGAGTTCATGTTTCTGATAAATATTTAAGTGTGTAAGGCAGAACCACTGAGAACAGTAAATACTTTATAGCTGGCACTTTGTCAAAACTATAAGTGGCTCTGCCTTCGAATTTTACATCATCACTAAATTTACAGTCATTTGATAAGTGGCACAAGACAAGAATTACTTCTTTCTAAATCTAAACCAAGCAATAAATCTAACATCAGGATTCCTCTTATTGTCCGTTATCGTCTGATGACAATGCCTTTTACCTTCATTGTCTTGACAGAAATATGATATGTAAAATTGTAATGTCACATCACTCACCGTGATTTAACACTATCCAGCCCATACCATTTTAATCAATCAAAAATGTCGCTTTTTAGTGTAATGATTTTCTGGTGGATTCCCTGTGTTTAATATGATATATATGTCTTATCAGCAGTTGATTTACTATTTCATTTCAAAGTCTAACAGCTCAGAAGGCCATTCTTGCCTCCTTCAGACACCACTGGAATTAGCAAACAAGCATCTTTGTAGGTATTCCCGGAGAACTAACTGTTGTGGAAGGCAACCAGAAGGTACAAAATTATTTTTACCGCAAACAAAGTGCCTTGGCGGGGCAGGGAGGTGGGGAGAAAGGTGTGTGAATGCTGTGAAATGAAGGAATTGGAGGAAAATGCCTCACTAAAGAGAGCACAGCACAAGGAGGAGCAGTTTTTCTGGTATACTGCGATGGACGCAGGCATCCCTAATTGGATAATGCAATTGCTGAGCTCCACAATTTGCTTTTAAAACAATCCAAACTGCACAGCAGGTTTCTCTAGGTAAAGAAGCTCTTTTCATTATGTTTCTCTGCACATTATATAGTCTTTTTATTTATTATTCACAGAAAACTACTGCATTTATTTCTTAGACAATTGCAAGAAAAACATTTTGTGCCTGTAAAGCTCTTTCAAACACTTTACATTAGGCTGCAGCAAAGCACACATGCTTAGAGCTATCAAAGAATACTAAAGCAACAGGTTTTACATGGAAATTTTGCTTTTACCTTCCCTTGCAGAACACCAGAAGGACTATACACTCAGACGTGGAAAAACACATGTATTCAGGTAATGAAGAAATGGGTGGAAAATTTTAGATTTCAAGGCAACAGCTTCCTTATAAGTACCCTCAGTCAGTTTATATTCAACAATGCATAAGATACAAAAATTTAAGTGGCAAAGTTCCTCCAAACTGAGTAAGTACACTGAGAACCAAAAAAAATAAAAGGAGAGAGAGCACAAAATCTTTCTTGCTTCAACTACAGATTTTAGAAGATATTCCATGAAAAACTCTACTGAAGTAAATAGTTCTAGAAGTACCACAGGGCAGGTCAAAGACTGATGACCCAGGTTTTCACAACTGTGAGTACACGTGGCTTTGGGTAGGTGATTTACATCTCCACCACGTAGACTGTCAGCCCATAAGGACATTCACACCAAAGAGCTCCACACCAACTTTTTTCAGAGGACAACTGTCAGTTGGTCTCCTAGATTTGATGGTGGTGTTTTTAAAAATCAACAACTTTACCTAGTTGATCCAATAAGCTAGGGGGTGAGGGTCCACCAGTCTTCCCACAAATGGTTAAAATGGTCCCACATAGACCAGCTGAGGTGAATTATTTTCATTCTTCAGGAACAGTTACCCTGCTCTTAGTGACAGATAAAGAAACAAGGGCAAGATTAATGGTGTGACAAATAGTTTTCGAAGGAAAAGTGACATGTCACATCTAAGTTGCATCCCAGATCCAGTAGCCAACCCAGAAGACATGAAGGCTCCTTCAGCAGTTCAGAAATCAGTACATTCATTCTCAATATCCTACTCAGAATCAGAGAAATTAAAAAATCATTTTTCCTGCGGAAAAGAAAAAATATTTAAGAATTTTTTTTTCCCATAAGGGTTCTTTTTCACAGTAACAGAACCTGCAAAATGTTTTCTTTTTTCAGAGTGCCTTCCTTGTTTCATAAACTATTCTTTCTTCTAAACACATGATGTAAGTTACTCAACCTAGGACACTACAACTTTTTAGAAAAATAACTAAAAAAAAAAAATAGAGCTGCTGGTAAAAAGTAGAGTCCCATCTGTGTCTTACTGTGCAATGGAGAAATTCAACTTCCTTTGACAGAGCTTGGGCACCACAGAATTCCTCCATAATCCCAACTTTTTCTTTTTTTCTATTTTTTTTCCCCCTATAAGAAATAGGGACATTAAAAAAGTGACAAAAGCTAGCTGCAAATTACCAAAAATCATATTTTCCCTAGGTCAGAAAAAGTCTACTGAGAACTTTTTGTGTCTCAGTCCACCTTCTTGATGGGAAAATAACACCTGTCTTCCAGAACGAAGAGATTTTATATTACATAGTCTTATATTTTGCCATTTAATATTTTTTCACTGTCCATAAAATACTCTGTCAATGGTACATCTAACAGCTGTCTGCCACGTCCTCTGGCATTCATGAAAAACCACTTTGACTCCTTCTTGCAGTCTCGGTGGCCTTCAGATACCACAGACTTGGTTCTTATGTGCTGGAAGCCATCATCTTTGAACGAGAACGGTAAGAACCTTGATTAAATCCTTGTAAGTACAAATTCACCTTTTCCATATGTATTTTATACCTCTTGTGATAAAGTTTTATATGGGGATGGAAGTCAAACTCAGCTTCAAAGTGGCTTAGATGTGGGAGCCTAAAGTAAACTGATAGCACAATACAGGAGGACAATAGTAGGAAATACTAGGAAAATAATGGGAAATGAAAATAATGAAACCACAAATGTTGAGAGGTTTGAACTATTTTTGCAATCCAACATTCAGTTGAGTGATAATTCACAGCTGCTGCAGGCAAGTGTCATTTGTACCTGGGCCCTCCAAGTGTAGGGTATTCCCATGAAGGACACTCTGATCTGCAGGACATCACTGTCCTTCACACTCACCAGAAGACACTGCATGTGATATTGGTGTTTGATGCTCAAATAGCATTCGCCTCTGGAAAAGCAGACTTGGAAAAAGACAAGCTGTAAGAGAGGCTGGGGGAGTATCTCCTTCATTAATTCTTTGTTTTTCCTGTCCTTCTAGATTGAGAGTCATTCACAGTAGGAACCACTTTACTCCCATTTCTCCATACACAGCCTATACTTCAAGCTATCCATCAAACAGAAATAAAAAAAAAAAAACAAAAATAGCGTCAACTTAAGTTAGGAACAATTTTTTATGTGATCAGGTTATTCTATAATTTTCTGTTCTGGACTTCCTTTACCTTTCTCCAAAGTCTTTAGTGCATCCCCAGCCTCAGTCGTGACAGAAATCTGGTCTGGTACAGAAATTTCAACCACAAACCACACGTTGTTGTGTCTCAGACATAATTAATAGATCTGGCAAGGGACTGCAGAAGCCAACCCCTTCTCCCTTGACCCTTGGGATAAATCTACTGCCCGTATCAGTCACCGTTTGCTCAGCAAGGGTCCTATGGCAAATTTTGAGTTAAAACACTTCAGAACTACAGCAGCTTCTGAAACCACCTACCCCACAACTCAATACATACATTGCAATTAGTCTGCAGAGCTCAGATCTAAATACACCTACGATGCAATTCAGCACAATACTATCAGTCTGCGGGGGACACACTCCCACATCCCAATTTCCAAAATACCTCTGACTCTCCAAAGGGGAGAAGATACCTTATGTCATATCCAAGCTTTCATTAATTTCATGCAAGGCTGAAAAATGTTGTGATAATTTAACTCGCCTCTTCCTTGTTATTATCTCATTGTTACAGTCTTCATTTTTTGGGTGGTTATTACTTTTAGTATACTTTCCTTGAGAAACATTTGCTTTGGAAGAGGAGCTTGGCCCCATTTGTAGACACCTTGCAGAGCCTTGTTCAGCCATAACCCCCTGGAACAAAAAATATGTTTATCTAGAGAAAAACAGAAGATTACTTCTTCTGCAAGTGGATAATATTCTCATTACATAAAAAAAAAAAAAAAAAAAAAAAAAAAAGAAGCAAGCAGTAGATTTGAATTCCATTTTAATAAACCTTTGGCTCTTTGCCCTTATGAAGAGCTCAAATAAGCTTAGTCTCTCCACCTTCTTTCTATAAGTCTTTGATCCAAGGGTTTTTCTTATATGGTACATAATAAAAGTACTTAAAAATGGCTAATGTAATTAAAAGTGTTAGGGGTAGATCTAGCTGACAACCCACACACAGGCTCCTATACTCCTATCTGTAGGAAAATAAGATTTTCAAATAATCTGTTAGAGCTATTCTTTTTGTCTGCAATAAAAAAAAGAAAAAAACAAGATTGTGTTCTGTGCTACCAGTGGCTGCCGCGGAGACTCCCTCTTGCTGCAGTGCAGTCTGAGTTGGGCAATACCAGCCTAAGGATTAGAAGACAAAGATGTAGGGTAGGTTTAGACTGAATATTAGGAAAGAATTTTTCACAGAAAGAGTGGTCAGACACTGGAATAGGTGTCTGACTACCTCTAACCACTCAACCAGGGAGAAGGTTGAGTCACCATCCCGGAATGTGTTTAAGAGTCATTTAGATGTGGTGTTGGGGTATATGGTGTAGGGGAGAACTTTGTAGAGTGTGGTAGATGGTTGGACTCCATGATCCCAAGGGTCTTTTCCAAATGAAATGACTCTGATTCTATGTAGTAATCAACCCAAAGCTCTGTTTTTCAAATACAATTAGGGCAGGGGAAGACTCACATAACTTTCTTTCTGGAGTGTCAGTTTGGAGATGAAGGAAGCTTGCTGTTTTAACTCATTTTTCATGAGATTTTGCTAAAATAGCATTTCAAGTTTCTGGCTTTCTCCAAATTCCAAAAGTCAAGATAAAGTTTAGATTCCCGCAACTAAACAATCCAAAGTAACTACTAATGGGGGCTACTGGAGCTTGCAGATATTTTCTTTCCTTATTACTTTAACCCTTTAGTTGAGGAAGTATTTCCCACATCCCAGATGGAGACAACAGTGGGAAGAAAAGCAAGCCATGCCTTTACACGAGAGAGCACCAGAACGCCTTGCAAACTACATTGCTACTTCTGTGAGGCTGGAAAACACGTCATTTTGAGAAGACTGTATAATGCAGTATTGGGGCAAGTTGAGGGTCATTTAATAGCCCAGTGTTAGGAAAAGCAAAATAAAAGAAGAAAAGGAAACAGAATCCCTTACTCTAAACCCATTGCTCCAGCTCGCATACAACACCTGCAGATCAGGTGATTGATATGTAGCATAAAGATTAACTTGGAAAATTTAGATGAGTATGCAACACTACTTTCCTCAATAACACTCTATAGGGCGGATCAGTCACTGGCTGCCTAGGGCTCAGCAATTCTGCAAGTCAAAAAATTACCACTAACAGAAAACAATTCTCCATGCAAAGCACTTCAGCTCACACAAATCAAGCGACACAAAGAGGGTTTCATTTACTTAGCCAAGATCAAGTTGATAACCATGACAGGTTGATATTGGTTTTCAATGCATCCTTCCCTGATAAAATTGGACTGCTGGAAACTCTATAGAAAACAGTTTGCCTTACACTGGATTACAGACACCCAGGCCAGTTCCTAAGGTCATATTTCTTTCAGATCCCTTTCCCGCCACCAGGAAGTCACCTTTTATGAAGGAATAAAGTTTAATCTCTTGCCTCCCTTCCAGAGCAAGGGTTTCAGGCCTGAATGGAGAGAAAAAGTTTAGTCCTGAGCCATCACACTTGGTTTAATGGCTGTAACCATACACCAGTGTCTCTGTCACATCTGGCCAGTGTCTTCTGGACCTTAATGTTCAGGAATTGCATCTCCCACAATCTCATCATTCCACTTCCTCAGTGCAGGTTTGGGACTTGTTTGTGATAGACAGGCAGGTAAAGCAACCTGCCTTTAATCAGATTAGTCTAATTCAGAAGCAGTTTGAATAGGCTGAATTTTGTTAAATATAAAAATATGTCTATTCATACCCATGAAAAGCATAGAAGGAATAGGAAAGATCCTGTTCCCAGCATCTTAGAAAAAAAAGACCAAAAGGTCATATTTTAAAACTCAGCTCTAAAGCATTCGGAATATGCAAGTTCATGACCTGTGTCCCAACATGTGCAATTCTCATTTCTGTAGTGTTATAAAATTGTTTTAGCTAATGTGAGACAAAATAATGATATTTCTTCAAAAGTATGCAGGCTAGAAGACATTTCCAAAAAGGGGATAAGGCCACAATCTCACATGCTACCTGACTTGGCCATCTCTATCTGTAAAAAGACATGACTATCACTGAATTAAATAGAATAATAGAATTGTCTAGGTTGGAAGGGACATTTAAGATCACCTAGTCCAACCACCAACCTACCTCGGATAAAAAACAAAAACAACAACAAAAAACAACCCCACAAATTCCAAAAAAACAAAACACTAAAGAACACATCACTAAACCATGTCACTGACCACTATGTAGACCCATCTTTTGAATACCTCCAGGGATAGTGCCTCAACCACCCTAATAATAAATAAAATAATAAATAAAATAATGTATAAACTATAATAATAATGGTTTAAATTATATTTTAATAATATAATATAATAAAATACTAAATTATCTTGTCAGTGTAGTAACAAAACATTCTTATATGCCTTTCATTCTTAGGAAATTCAAAAATAAATTCTGAATTGACAGCTATTAAAGCAGAACATAAGCTTTGCAAATATCTAAAATGATAAGACTAGTTGGGTTACGCAAAAAGGGCTTGCATAGAGGGCTAATAGATACAGTGCAGGGGGCTGTAGTTGTCCCTCAGGCTGCCTTCCTGTGAATACAATACAGCATCTTACGATATATTACACTTACAATATCTTACATTTTCTCTGCTTACACTGAACAAAATGAAATAGTGGACAACATCCGGTAGGTGCACACACCACCGCACCACTTCCATGGCATCAACCATTCCAGCAGGCACTTCCCAGTATACTCCCTGTCAGTAAATTAGTTTTTTTATTGAATTATGCTGCAGCTGCTCTTGTGCCTGTGTTCAGCTCGGAACAGGACAGAGGCATAAATGAAACACTGAACTCGCCAACAGACTCTGCTCCAGCAGAAAGCACCTTCTTAAGTAGATAAAATGAAGTTATCACTAAGTTATTATTACTTGATTGATTATTTTTATTATACTTTTTTTTACATTTGTACCTCATTCAGAAATTTTTTTTCACAGAAAAGTGGTGAGGAAGATACTGTGGTATAAGCAGGCAAAGCAAAAGCCTATTTTATTTCCTTGTTACAAACTGCTTTCAGAAAATCACCAGTCAGGCATATAGAAATAAATCCACAGCCTATATAGAAATAAAAAAGCCTAAAAAACCAGTCTGGTCATCTAATGGACAGGAATTTGGTCTCAGGTGACACGCAGAGTGGGGAGGAGAAATAGAGGCTTGGGCTGGTTTTGGTGCACATCCTGCATACGCTGAATTAATTTGCTCTACGTAGATGCTGAAAGGCTGAGACAGCCTCCTGTAAATTTTACCCTGTAGATAATGGAACTAGATCCTTGTTAAAAAAGGGTAACTCCATTCACGCCAATGTTTCAGAGAAATAAGTTTGCTTTCTCCATTAAAATTTTGCCTGTGATCACATCAAACCAGTCTGACACATTTGCTCAATTTTTGCTAAAAATGGATATGGAAATGCTCATTTAAAGTGATAAAGAATTATTACTAGTGCAAGCCATTAGAGGTAGCCAAGATTTAGCTTTGTTATGGTTATCTTTGGTGGTAAACTCTGACATTGAAGCAGGAATTGTGAATTTAAATATTTTCACATCACTTATGCATCCAACACTCTCAGCGTGTCTGACCTTCTCTGAGCTCTCTGTGTTTTCCAGGAGGCACCCCATACAGAAAAATGAGAAGGCAGGAGTTTTAAGTGTTGGGTTTTATCCAAAAGCAAGTCATAAGTACTTTAATTAACAGGTGACAATAAAGTCACATTAATTTCAGCATTGCATAATGGACAACACGTACGTTTATTGTCAGATGCATCCTGAACTAAGGCATTCTGATCAGAGACTGAGAAACCTGGCGGAAAAAAAGCAGATTTAAGGAAAGTGACCTCAATCTATACACTGGCACCACTCTAATACTTTCTTGTATTTGAAACCAATAAAAGCAATAAATTCTTTAGCCTCACACTTATTCTATGTTTTAGGAGTTTAAGGAAATTACCATATGCCCTTGATCCTTCTTTAAAAAGAATCATTTTTATCATCTTTACCTTCTTCTTAGAAAGAAGAATCTTCTTTTTTTTTTTTTAGAAGAATGCTACAGGATCAGTTCCACTTTTGACACCTCTTTTTCCTTGACCAGCCCTACCTTTTGCATCTATGTCCTATAAGAGTGGTGGGTCCTGTATCTCCATTGAGGTCCCCAGATCACAGCACCCAGTGGGCTACACTTATTGCCTTCATGGTAACCAGTGGGTCCATCAAGACCTCAGTAGAACTTCCAGAGTTATGTCCTGTGCTGGAGCAAAAAATAGAAAAAAAAGAAAAAAAATGCAAAAGTTGAAAAACAATTTTTTTTTCCTTATTTCTTGTAGCAGTATTTTGATCCAGTTCATTCTAGGTACTTTGAAGGGCTGTAAAAAGCGCGTTTCTCACAAAATCATATCTGAAACTTTTCTTGAAGGCATTCCCATGAAACTTTCCACCAGTCCAGAAAATTTACATCAGCCAATTTTCTGGCAGGGTCAACAGGTGCAGCCTACCACCTGTGGCCACACACTGTGGCCTTGCCCAAGTGAGCTGATGATACATAATTCCATAGAAATAAACCATCAGTGACTGCACTTGAGGATTGTTTCTGAGGTGTGGGCACACGATAACTGTAGGAAGCAATTTTATCACTTTTCTGGCAATGTGGGTGGGACATCTTGTCGTGCTATCCCCAACCACCAACAAAATAATGGAAAGAGACAAAGATAAGTATCCAAAATTATTCCCCAAGTTCATCAGGCTGATTTTTTGGTGTGTGTGTGTCTAAAAGATCTACAGTTTAATATAAAAATTGCGTGGTTTGATCGGTTGTTGGGGTTTTTTTAATTGAAAGTTCTCGCTTTCACTACGAAAGCTAAAAAAGTAGCAACATAAAAGCAGAAAATAATGTAAGCTTCCAGGCTGAAACACCTCCCATACTGTCAGTGGGGACTGGTGGTGCACCATGGACAAAATCAGTGGCCACAGCACCCAAAATAGCAACGGCAATGTCTGTTGGTGATCGTCAGCCCTGTTCATTGCTGACCAGTCTCTGCTCCTTCTGAAGTCTTTTCTGAAGTGGAAGTTTCACTAAAGACATTAGATATTTTGGGGAGGGACTTCTTATGAGAGAGTGTAGCCATAGCATGAGAGGGAATGGTTTTAAACTGAAAGAGGGGAGATTTTGGTTAGATATTACGAAGAAATTCTTTGCTGTGAGAGTGGTGAGACACTGGCCCAGGTTGCCCAGAGAAGCTGTGGCTGCCCTATCCCTGGAGGGGTTCAAGGGCAG
>BJBW01003846.1:0-127801 GCA_004320125.1 Scolopax mira
AGGTATCCAAGAGAGGAGTTGACATGGTGCTCGGGGATACAGATTAGTGTTGGTTTGGTTATGGGTGTGGTGTGTGGATTTTTGTTCATCTGTGTTTGCTTTTTTTTTATTATTTCTATTGTTTGCAGGGGTTTTGTTTGGTTGGTTGCTTTGGGGTTTTTTTCATTGTTTGGACTAGATGATCTTAAAAGGTCCCTTCCAACTTATTCTGTGATTCTGTGATTTTCTATGAAAAAGAGATGAACACTTCTAGCTGTCTTGAGTCAGGGCTACCATATATTGAAAACCACCCCTGAAAAAGCACACAAAATGTCCCAGATAGAGCAAGTGCTACTGAGCTGCACAATGTCTTCTCTCCATTCTTTGTAGCTAATATGTATGTCCTGAACTGCATTTAAGAACCCCATGTTTTTCAGCCTAGAATCCTAGGCACTCTGAATTATCACAGCCACCTCCAGAAGATGGCACCAGCCACCTTTACTATATTACAGATGAACATGTTCGCCACTTTTTACTTTCTCCACTTCACTAGTGAACACAAAACCTGCCCATTTGCTTAATTTTAAAGTAAAATTTGGTAGGCTACAAACAGTTGTCCCATTTTACACGCACTTTCTAATTATTTACATCTTCATTAATAAGCATTAGGCTTATTTCATTAAAATGAGTACCATCTTCATTGACACAGTAATTTTGTCTTGCAATAATGTCTTTATAAAAGGAGATTAAAACAGATATCCCTTATAGGTAAATATATCTGTTTTCCAGTGTACAAAAAAAATTATCTTAAACACCATAATACAGCTGCAGCAATAGTAGAAAAGTTTTTGGTTCTACCTGTATGAAAAATATGTTGCATAAAACAGAAATGGATTTGAAAGTTAGTATTTTTTCCTCACTGATTCCAGTGAACTGCCTGTAATTCTGAGTACTGCTTCTAAAGCCAGAGATTTAACTTCATTACTAACTTCATGACAATTATGTTCCTTTGGGGGATTATAATACAAATATATTGACCCTTTTGCTAGATAGAAAGGGCACTGCAATGATTACTTTGGAATCTGTAATACATGACCATGGAGTCTGTGCATATCTTAGATCTTCTCACTAAAATAATCCTTGGAACAGGAACTACATCTGTGTACCACCAGAGGAAAAAAAAAATCTGCAAATGTAATTTTCAAATTTGAGAAACTTTCCTTCATCCACTAGTTGTTACTTGCAGCTCCATAAAGTGACAATTTTATTTTTCCCAGTTCCTCCTCTCTGCCTTATAGTGTGGGGATACAGCTGGGTTACAAGTCCCTGCTGATTACTGTACGAAACTTCACACTGCTTGCACTGCTGTATTCCTCCTTCCTTTATTCCAATAGTCAAAGCTGGAAGCTTTCACTATTTTTACTCTTCATATAGAATAGCTGTCAACAAAGCCAAACAACAATACTGAGCTAAATATTTGAAGTCACAAGTTGCCAAGACCTGCTGATAACAGAAAGTTTCAAGAAATACTTGCAGTTTAGTACTTTTTGGTTTCATTAAGACATTGTGTTTATTTTTTCATTTTTCTCTGGTATACATATTAGCATGACAGATATTCTTTTCTCTCTAGTTTTCTATGTATCAAACTCCTTTTTTTTAGACATTTTTTTCTTTCTTGATTAGCCATCAGTATACCCCTCTTATCGTGACCATTAGAAAAGTCCCTGATTGAATGGAAGTTTCTTTTCCCCTGCGTTTGTCCTCCAGACCTGCCAGTTAGCGGGTTTCAATACTTCATGTGAAAAAAACCCTTGAGGTTACATTTCTTGTTTGTGTGAAGGCTGAATATACCAGACCCCTGAAGTACCTGAAAGACATGTTGACCCTTCACTGTAATAAAATCATGCCCAGGGTTCAATTCTCAGACTGAGATGCAAGTAGGCTCCAGATTTCTCAGGATTTGCACAGGGACAGCTCCTACAGGGTTGAGATGTTTTCTCAAAGATGTCCTAAGAGAAGGAGAATGCAGGGAGAGAGTGGAGGTTGCAGTGCTCTCTTGGGGGTTGGGTTGGGAGGGGGTGCTGTTATCCAGCAGTAGAGTTACACTCGCCTTAGATGGTTTGGAAGTTGAACTTCAACAACAACCTAACTGCAGCATGCAGTTTGGGCTGGAGACCAGACTGGCCTCCTTTGCTGGCAAGCTAATATCAATTCTGCAATACTGGGTACAATGTAAAATCCTACCTCATTTTATATTGAATTTGCAATGTGTCTGTTACCAAAATACGATTGAGCGAAGGCAAGTAAACACTAATTATAAAAGTAGATAGAGGTTCTCAGCCATTTACATTTAGCTTTGAAAGAATTCAGAAATCAAAGATCAACATGACAAAAAGGTAGTTTAAATAGCATGATTTACTTAAAAATTGCCTAGACTAATTCCACATACACTTGTGTAAATTATGCTATTCAACCCAGTAAATTATTTTCTCTTCCTCACCAGGAATTAGAATCACCAAGTATTAGTATCTATCTCACTTTAATTTTCAAAGAATGAAAACTCATAATAAAATAACTCATCTTGAAAAGGAAGGAAGTACGTAATCTACAGACTTCCCTGAAGCACATCCCAAGAATTTGCAATAAACATTTCATTGCAAGTTAGTTAAGTTGGTAAAGAATTGCTTATTTGAAATGAAGAGATGCAGAGTTTGATTTCTAAGAAGAAACAGAAAATAAGGCTACTAAGAAACATTTTATTAAAGACTTCTCAAACTGAAAACATATTCTTCCAGTGTAAGGTGCTCATTTCCTCTTGCATGAGGAATATAAAAAACTCCTGAATATCCTTTTTCCAAAACCACATATCTGAAAACATATAAAGATATATCACAAGCAAATGTTCCCTCCCTTTTTTTTTTCATTTTATTGTGCATCTTACAGATGATTACGGGTTGTTACACTGTTTACTTTTAAAAATCAAAAGACCCGTTCATGTCAAATGTTTTCAATCCATGTAATTATAATAAAGACCTATTTCAAGGAAATAATAATAATAATAATAATAATAATAATAAATCCCAGCTATTTCATACAGCTTGATATAATTTATCAAGCAATCAAACCCCAGAAAGAAAGCAACATGACCAACATTTGCTACTGACCACAGAGATCAGACCTCTTTCCCAACCTGTAACCTATAGGCTCTGAGTCTCAGTTATCAGGCAGATCTGATACAAAGCACATATCACCAGATGATCAGTCTTCTGGATCCCTGAATACTGTTAACCATTTCAGTATTATATGATTGTCTCAATTATATATTCAAAGATTTCTGAGATGACAATATGTTATAATGTTATTCCATGCATTGGCCATGGAATTATCAACAGGTGCTCTCTTTAACTTTTTGTCTGAGGGAGAGAAGAATGAGACAGAGTCTTATGGATTAAAAAAGAACCTAGACTATTTTAATAAAATACCATTAATAAAGTAAAAACAAAGAAGATATAATAATATTGATAAGAAAATAATGAAATACACAACCATATTAAGCTCCCAGGATGCCAGCAGGCACTGGGAAAGTCCCAGACTGTACTCACTGACAGATGGGAACTGGATTCCAGATCTGGAGTCAGGAACACACACATCAGGATCAAAGGCAGACGAACAGACAGAATCCTCCTCTGATGCCGGCCATTGAAGAAAGAAGCTGACCCCTTTGATCCCTCAGCCTTTATACTGAACATAGGGCAGATGGGATGGTCAGTTTGGGCTCAACTGTCCTGTCTGCTCCTCCTTGCAGGTGTGACTCCTCTACTCTCTCCTGCTTCTGACCCTCCAAAATGGTACATAACAAAGTTATCTGACCTTGGTTGTTATAACAGTAAGTAAAAGCAGGAGCGTCTCTGCATAACATTTCTTAACATTAACTATAAACATTGGACCTTATCTGCTAGAAGCAGACACTTCTGAAAAACGTGCTTATAATTTCAGAAAATGAGTTAGGGGAGACTTAAAATTACTGAAAAGAAAATTGGTTCTGTTTTACCTCAAACCAGGACACAATGGAAGAAGGATTTGTCCTTCTCAGCACAGAAGATAATAGCATCCAACAGATGAAGATATTGACAAAATCAGAGCTGACCAAGAGCCAGCAACATGCTGTTGACCAAAGGCCGAAGGAATCCATGAGAATCCACGTGGAGTACTATGTCGAGCTCTGGGGCCCCCAACATCAGAAGGACATGGATTTGTTGGATTGAGTCCAGAGAAGGGCCTTGAAGATGATCAGGAGGATGGAGCACCTCTCTTATGGACACAGGCTGAAAGAGTTTGGGTTGTTCAGCCTGGAGAAGAGAAGGCTTGGGGAAGACCTTATTGCAGCCTTCCAGTTCCTACAGGGGACCTAAAGGAAAGATGGGGAGAGACTCTTTCAGGGAGTTAAGTAGAAGGATGAGGGATAATGGTTTTAAACTGGAAAAGGGTAGATTTAGATTAGATTAGTAAAAAAGTATTTGCTCTGAGGGTGGTGAGATACTGGAACAGGTTGCTCAGAGAACCTGTGGAAGCTCCCTTGGAGCGTTCAAGGCCTGCTTGGATCGGGTTTTGAGCAACCTGGTCTAGTGGAAGATGTCTCGGTCCATTGCAGGGGAGTTGGAACTAGATGAACTTTAAGATCCCTTCCAACTCAAACCATTCTATGATTCTATGAAACTAAGTTGGGTGTTGTATTTGGTCAAAAAGGTCTAGAATAAGATGAAAATTTGGTGCTGGGAAAAATTGACTGCATACGAGAGCAAGCTGGCCTGATAGTATTCATTTAAGAATACTAAAATTCAAGAGCTATAATAAGCACAAGATATGCCCATCCATTGTTTCCTGTCAGCTCCAATTTTTTAATTTATGTAAGAATAGTAGGAGATCACTCCATTTTACACCTGGTACATTGTAAGAAAGAATAACCTGGTATTAATTGATACAGTGTTTACAGATAAAACTTTCGAGGGTTCTTTTGCAATCTCTTAGTTTTGTAGTATATTAGAAGGAGAATTTCTGTATTGTGAAAGATTACATCACAATAAAGTTGACTGGAGCCTCAAGTGCCACCCAGTTTATGCAAGGAGTTTAGCTATACCTCCAAAGATAAAAGCTCTCTATTTAAATTGGCACAATTTCTCATCCAATGTCTAGGGAAAGCTTTCAAAATCTAATTCTTATTATGCAGAAGCTACAAAAACCAGTGATTGTACAGAGATCGTCTTTTACAGGAAAGAAAACAGTTCTAGCCTAGTTGTGCTAACCTAAACCAATACCTGTCTCCCCTGCCCTTATTGCAAGTCCTGTGGTTTAAGACATGACACAGCAGAAAAGACTAGGAACAGAATCTCATTATGCTGTAAGTAGAACGAGTTCATCAAAAATGCACCAAGGAGCCTATTATCTCCCTTAATAGCTTCAGATATGCCTGAGCTGTCAGCAGAGGAAGCCCATGCTCAAGCACACGTCATTGTAGGACAGAGTAAACCTCCCACAAGTTCATCAATTTATGAAGAGGGGTTTGGTTTCTGGAGTGGCAGCTTGCAGAATGAAGTGCAGAAATTTTTTCAAGGGCCAAATCTGTTCACATGCCATACGAATGACAGACAGGACTATCTAAACACAACTGTGATTGTGAGCTATAGTGCTGAAAATCTGCCATCACTTCCTTCTTGCTGTGTACTGAGTGGAGGTCTAATGGTCCCAAGAACTCCAGGAGATCCAATTCCAACTGAAGAAATCATAACTAAGATTTAACAATTTAGAGAATACAAATAAGTAAACTTCCTCCTCTTGGTTTTCATATGGTTAAGCAATCCATACTGTATATGCAAACTATTAATATATTGCTAAACTATATATTTTATTTTAATGAGTCAATGGTTTACAGTGTTTACAGATAAAACTTTCGAGGGTTCTTTTGCAATCTCTTAATTTTGTAGTATATATTCCAAAAAGCAGAAGTTGGTATTTAATAATTAGGGGTGAGACAAGAAAACACCACAAAACCGTACTTCCTCCCCCATATTCTTCGAAATACCTGCAATACTACTGCAGCATTGTTAAACAACAGCACTTCACTGCTTGGAGAAATAGCCGCCACAAGGTACTTCTTTCTACATAAGAGCTTTAACTTTCAGCACCTTTTTTTTTTTTTTTAAATTGTTTTGGTTTGGGATTTTTTTTTCTGTAAGGACACATGTTCAACTACTTTTCAGAGGTTATTTTCAAAGGATTGTGTAGTAGGAGTAACTGGATCCTATTTAAAAAACAGTATTTGAATTGCCTTTGATATTTTCCAGTGTTGAAACATCAACTTTATTTAGTGATAGGACTGAGAGAATGTTTTCACAGTCTTTGCTTTTCATTCCATGTCTAGGGGAATATTTTGTCTTTCTGCTATCTGATAACTTTAAACTTTGCAGCTTGGGAGCTAAGCTTCCTGAAATCAGTTGTAAAGTCAGATAAATATTACTTGTAATGCCAAGGTAATACCGACGGTTAAATTAAACCACATAATGCACTGCTGAGCTTTTTTCTTATGATTAGCCCTCAGCAGGGACCTTCTGCTCTGGAGAACAGTCTTACCATACTAATGTTTATAAGCAGTTTAGCAACACTGCTTCTAAACACTCCTGCAAAAAAACCTGTGCAATAGATTTACTTTACAGCACATTAAAGATAAGTATGCAACAATACTTAATTGTATAGCAATTTTTTATTGATGACATTTCATGACTGTAAGCAGATACAGAAAGGAAGCTTAGGAAACATTAGGAGTGCCCTAAACTTTGAAATATTTACTCCAAATTATACAGTGGCTTGATGTGTTTAATAACACAGAATGCACATGCATCACAATTGAAATAGTAATAATTTTTTTAAAGCTCCTGTACAGTAAGTAGGCCTTTAGTAAGAATAGAATCTTTTGAAACAAGAATCTTAGGCTTTTCTCAGCTTGGTTAGATTACACACATGTTCATCCACTAATTCATACTGTTTCAGTCCTTTGCCCATTCCACCTATTAAATCAATTCAATTCAATACACTGTTTCATTAAAAGTATGAAATGTTCTTCAGAGGAGTGTGGTGATCATGAACAAACAAACTAAAACAACAAACAAACAGCAAAGATCTAGATTATATTTCACTTAGGGAACAGAACCTGAAAAAAAGTTTGCTTTAACTTCTGCAAACTCTCAATCAGGCAATTTCCTGAAATGGAGAGTCCTACCACCAGCCACAAAAGCTGCACAGGTACCTGCAATGTCCTGCCCAGTCAATAGTAGTGAAGTGGTTTGTTTGCATTCTCCTCTCTAGCAATACAAGGTAGTTTTACTGAAGGCAAATGCTGCAAATTATACTCTTTGCCGTTTATATATATGGAGTACATTTGGACACTCCTTGCCTTTTTATGGAGACTATGAAACACTGCATAAAAATAAAATATAAGATACCTTCAAATAGTTATCACTCGTCAGTAACAAAGAGCACTATGGCTAAACCAATAGCATCTGGCTACACAAATCTTGCAAGGCACCTCTATTTACCTTGTGCACGTAGACCTCATTTGCTGCACGGAAGGTTTACCTCTTCCAGTTCAGGCTCTTTCATCTGACTCCATTATTTCCTTCTCTGTCTTCCTGACTAGGATGACACCGGTATCTTTCCAGGAGCTCTCACATACACAGAAAGGAGAATTAAAAGCAAGATGTCTCCAAAAGATAGGACAGAAGCCACCCTGTGTTAGCAAAATTTATCTGTCAACTGTATTCAGTACTTACTGCTTTTGTTTCAGTACGAAAATTCAACTAAGTTGTCAAACCTGTATCACAAGCGACAATGTCTGCTTTTACAAAAGTCTGGCATTTTATGTAATAGCACTATTTATTCAAGCCAAATACTTGCCAGGTTTCAAGACTATTTTTTTAATTATAACTTGTTTCAGTGGAAGCTGAAGGCTTAAGAGAAAAGATACTCATATGTGGGAGTCTGTAGACACTTTAATGCAAATGGCAATCAAAAGGCTGCTTAAACATAAATGCTATACCTCATTCTTCTTTTTGTCTCCTTGGTTCTTTTCTTTAGTAAAGTTACATTTCTTATCCACTTAAGTGCAAGTCCATTAGCAGTTCTGTTAGTGTGTTAGTCCACACATATATTTTCCTGAGCCTCCCAAGCACTCCTCCTCAAAAACAAGAAAAAAAACCCCACTTGCCTTTTCCATATATTTGAGGAGAAAAACCAGTTAGTTGTTTCCATCATGCTTAGGACTAAAAATCTGAGGAAAATCAGCAAAAACAAAGCATGTCAGATGGACCAAACAGCCTCCTTAGATAAAAAGAGCCTGATTTCTGAACAAAGGGAAAATGTAGTAAATTTTAAGTCTTTTGACATAAAATGTCAAAAGTTTATGACTTTTGTAACAAAATATTTGATACACTGCCACATAGCAAGAGATTAGATAAGCTACAAGAGAATGAGATTGTTAGAGAAAGTCAAAGCAACCACATGAAAGGGTAGTTAGGAATAAAAATGCATCAGACAAGAGGGAGGTTACCAACAGCCTTCCTCATGTATTGTTCTGGACGCCAGTCTTATTCCACATCTTCATTAGTTGCAGTAACAGAAAAAAACCTGTTCCAGTAACAGCAGCCACATTTGTCAATGATAGAATTTTGGAAAGCACCAGTCACACACAGAAATACCTGGATGACTTATCCCCATCAGCCAACAGAAGCAAGATGATTTCATAGTACAAAAGGCAAGATCACACACTCAACATTGTTAAGTGACAAGGAGGATTAGAGGATAAGACTATATGGCACCAAGTCCTAGGATCTATCAGGAAATATGCTTCCAGAAAAAAAAAAAACAATTTTGGAATTCTATAGCAGTAACCTATAGTCTTTAACAATTTATGTTTAAAAAAAAAAAAAAAGGGAAAAATATTTGCTTCTTTTAGTGTAAGGACAGAGAAGGGCTGTTGAGAGAGAAAGATGTTCAAAGAGGAGAGATAGATTAGCTTCTAGGTGTCACTTACTAGTAACACCAATAGGATAAACCCTATCTCATCTAAGGGTTGACATCAAACCAAGGACAAATAGGTCAATAAGGCCATGAATAAATTTAGATAAGAACTGAGGAGAATGATTGCTAACCACTTCATGCAAAATACCCAGACACAGATGCTTTAAAAGTGATTATCAACACATTTAAGGAAGGGTCACAATGCAGTATTTAAAATTATGGAGGAAGTAGATGGAGCAATGCAGAAAACACCTTCCATGTTTTCAATGAATGCTGGTCCCCCTTTGGTTTCATGGCAGCCCATTGGGCCAACAAGCATAAGGGCATAAACAGCCTTCAGAGTGAATGCTGGTCCCCTTTGATTTCATATTTTAACTGTGGAACTTAAGTTTTTGACAAGGAAAGAGGCAATACTAGTCTCAAATGTTAAAAAACAGAAAAAAAATTGCTTAAAATTTTTGTTTTCCTAGGAACTGAAATCAAGTCAGCAACATTCCTAACAACACTTTCATAAAACTACAGTTTTTGTCATGTACAAATCAACACTGGAATTAGTTGAGGCTTTGTTTAAACAAACTCTCAGCAGCTGATCTCCTCTAGCAGGCCTCTAAAGGACATTTCTAATCGTAACAGGCACTCACTTAAATTAAACTTCCAAACAGGCCAAAATACGTTAGTGCAAGTGAGCTCTTGAGCATAAGCTGAGTCACAGGGTAGCTGTTAAAATGACAAACAGCTACAAATTTTCTAAAGCTTGATTGCACAGTTATATGTGAACTGGGAAATGATAAGAATTTTTCTAACTCACCAGGACCAAGTGAGAAGCCTAAACTGCATTTCTTTTGCACGCCTGCGGACCAGACCTCATTCTCTTGGGATATCTAGAACAGCTCCAGGCATTCAAGGATACTCATGCCTAGCATGATGCCAGGATTAGAATAGATGACAAAGGCAAGTTTTATGCAATAGTATACATAGGATAACTATATCAGAGCATAAATTATAGCCAAAACTAGAAATGGCAATTAATGTTTTCATATCTGTCTGATGAGTGTTTAGGTCCTGTTACAAATTACCTGGCCATCAACACACCAGGTTATGCTTCACTTTCATATACCATCCTAATTGTGCAAAAGCAACCCAACTGAATTGTAACTAATTATACAACTAAAGAGGAATCAGAAATATTCAAGTATTGTGGCTTGAAGACTCTGTGGAGATGACAGCATGCAAGAACTAGCCCATGCTATTCCGGTTAAATCAAGAGTTGAAGTGGCCACACAGAGAACTTTGTGAAATCAATCATTACCACCTGAGAAAAGAACCTCCAGTCCAGCAGAAAATATATTAATTTCTTGGAACTCCAGCACCTGTAAAGTACTCTTAAGACCAAACTATCCAGAAGAAATTACAGGCAAAAGTCTTTGAAATCATAATTCGCAGAGAGTCCCTTGGAACCCAGAAGACTAATACTTGCTCCTCTACACAGCTTAGACAGACTATCTTCAGCTTCTGCTTTCATTCTAAGGACTCTGTTCAAGACTTGTTTGCAAGTCTCCACCAAGGCTGAAACAAAATGATTTACTGCTACAGGCTATAACCTAACCTTGTATATCTATGCTTGTTAATCAGTTCTCATGTGATACTGTCTAATGGAATTACATTTGAATGGAAATTTCTATGTGATACACAAAAGTAATCAGATTTACACTTTTGCAGTGCACACACTCAAGAAAGATTCATTCTAACATAAAAAACTAATTCAGAATTGAAGAGTCAGAATATTTGATTTAATCCATTGGGTTGGTTTTTTATTATAAAATTTTTGTTTCTAAGTCCACTTGCTGGAATAGGTAGGCCATAACCTGTACACATTTATACATGTCTAAACTGTGTGTTTCTCTACAGTAGTAATAAAAGTTTTCAATATTTTATTGCTAATGTCCTCCAGACACATCCCACAGTAAGTCTGGTAAGTGGATGACTACGTCAAACAAAAATTTCAGTCCTCTTTGTTCAGTGAAAAAGAATGGTGATGATACATGCCCTTCAAAAAGATTAATTTTTTATGTTTCTTTTCTCTTCCAAAAGCTATAGCACTTTTTTTTTGAAGGGCAGACCTAATTATGTGTTGAGAACAGATTCATTGAATATTTTTACCTTCTGTTGTTGGCATTTGCTGACAGGTTTGAATTTGATAGAGAATTCTGTAATAAATATTTCTAAGCCTACAAATTAAATACTAGCAACAGTGTATACCAAGAGTTACTTTTTATTTAAGCACTTCTTTTTAATTTAGTCCTATATACTTCTACAGACTTTGCATGTACTTCATACATAACATCTATACACTTCAAATGTATTGACTGTTTAAGAACTCCATAAAAATCCTCTTTGGATTTTTATGTTTTAAGATATATTCCGATGACTATTTCTGTTCCCAATTTCATCTCATTGGGGGTAACAATTAAGCAATTCGGTTCTGACCTCTCTTTTATTGAAACAAAGCAAACGATTAGTCCAGAATTTCTGACCTCTCACATTCCTGGTATCATGCTGAAGCAGACAAAGAAAAAGCAGACTGTTATCTGCACACAACATTTCTAAAAGCAATTTGAAAATGGTGAAGGTGCTTGTTTTGATGCTTAAACTACCTGAAATTATGACTATAACCTTTAACTATCAGAGAAAATCTTAAGAAATCAAATGATTTCTTAATCTTAGGCTTAACCTTAGGCTGCCTGCAATAATGCAACACAGCCTCAAAATGTGTTTGAGGCAACACAGCCTCAAACCCCTCATTTTTTTGGAAGAGCCTTTTAAAAATCCTATTTCTTCCATATCATCCTCAGCCCTCCAGGAATTTTAAAGTTAGCAATAGGATATATTTTATAATATAAAAAATCACTACTTAAACCTTAAAAGGTTCCTTCTTCAGCTCCACCTTTCCAGATTTCAGCAGTGTTGATCCGTAAAGGTATCAGTCATAAGAGAGGTTTTCTTAGTGGCATACTTCTGATATAAACAAAGATGTTGATTTTGAAAGACTTTGAGTGGTGAAAGAATTTGTAACTACCAGGACACAATTTCACCTTCCTAATTTCTTAATTATTTGCAAATTGCTATCCCAGGTTACTTAGCGTATAGTCTTAAAAGTGTTTCAAACACATACCTCAGTGACATTGCCATCTATCTGTATTTCAGGTATTTTGAATATTTCTCCAGTATCCTGGGAAGTGTATGGACTTGTTTCTCTCTATGTAAGAAGATGGACAATATCAGTGTCTAAAAGTATGCTGGTAACTGCACAAAGATTTTATTTAAATGTGAAAAGCAACTGTAGCCATCAGAGATGAAAAAGTAAAGCAGCAAACACAATCTAAGTTTTCAACAAAGTTTAGACTTTTCTTCACTTTTGCTTTGAATTCCACATATATATACTACTACCTTGTTCTGAATATGCTTAGAAATTCACTAGGTCCCCTACTGCACCTGGGAAAACATGTTACTTCATTGCTTGCATGTATGAGAAAGTCATAAAAGCATTTTCTTCAACTGTGCATTACTCATGTTTTATCAAACACAGCAGTCTTATACAGTTACATAAAGTAAAATGAAAAAAAAAACCAAACAACAAATTGTATTTTTACATAACAAGCTCATCTCAAAATGAAGTCTTTTGTCTCTAAAGTTTCCTTCTAAAAATCTGTACTGAAAAGTATCTCTGGAAAATCTGTAAAGATCATATTCCATTTCTTAAAGCATTAAGGCTTTGCCAATGCCACAGTTCTATAGAACAGTCCACTTCACAGTAATAGGGGGGACTGTGTTTAGGGCAAACTTTTCTATCTAGAAATCTGGGAATCCTCTAGGTGGACTAGATCATTAATGAATTCATTAATTCAGTTACAGCTTCTGTGACAAGATCCTGTCAATCAACACTTTAACAGCTGATTTTCCCCATAAAATTCTATACTTATCACCTCCTTCCCTATCTGACAGCAAAAGTGTCTTCTCGCTAAGGGGAACATTAAGATCCAGAGGCCTGGAAATTAGAGCCGCTGAAGTTCTAAAATTAATTAATTGAATTAAGAAAACAGTTACAGATTTTGACACAATGAATTTGAGACCCTATTCCCAGTGTACTAGATCTGATTATAAAGATATTGGCATCTCATCTAGTGATTGGCATCTCATCTCAACCTTCCTAATTTGACTTGAAGTGTTCCTTCCATTAGAACGCATTCTACAATGAGATATGCAGCTGTTAGTGGAACACACAGCCCAGCCACTAGTAATAAACTATGATCTCCCTAGCTGCCGATGACGACAACATCATACTCAGCAAGATCATTAGCACAGTAGGCACAATTAGCCATAGCTTATTCATGCCATATTACTAACTGAAGAAAAACACTCTTGCAAGACTGCATCATTTCATTCTTTAAGACTCACTACCTCCAGAAAATGAAAAACATTTTAACCTTTATGCAAAAGGAATACACCTGATATTTTCAGCATGAGACTAAAGATTATCCTCAAGATCACAACAATAAATAAAGTCAGCTATGAGATTAATTCTATCAGAGACTATCTCAGTCTCTGTCAGGTATTAGAATCACTTCCTATTCTGTTATAATGACAAGTGAGCAGCTGGAAATGGTCTAAGAATTTATACATTTGCCATGGCAGTCTTTTAACTTTTGCCAGAACTTAAAAAAAACCCCAAACCAACAAGAACACAAAACCCCCAAACAAAACCAAGACAAAGCCAGACAGACACAGAGACTTGGACAGGCAGCACTTTTGTTAAGCATCTCCAGTTTCAATACGAAATGGTTTGGTTTATATCACAAGAATCCTGACCATATAGAGTACCAAAAATTCTCACTAGCCCTTTCAATTTTAGCCAGCTGGGTCTGAGACAACTATAACTCCAGCCCATGGTCTAAGTCACCTTAGAAAAATCCAGGTAACAGTCTGGGCATCATAATATTAACTACGCTGTTGCTTCTAAGAAGATGAAACAAAAGAGGAAAGGCTGTGGGAATCAAAATAAAAATAGCGGGTAGGAGATATGGAATCAGTCATGGTGCAGAATCATTGTATCCTGTAGTCATCTACAGATATAAAGCCCAATGAAAAAGTGGTATGAGCCCATCAAGGTTTTTCAGTATAATAGTACTTCTGCTCATTCTACAAAAATAGCACAATATAAACACATCCTTATGACTCAACTTTCAAGAAGCCTTTACACATATACATATTCACACACACATACATATATATAAATTGGAGTGGGAAGACGAAAATATGCAGAGATGGTAATCTCAGTGTTGCAGAAAGTCTCTGTTCAAGGGAAAGAATAGAACAGTTAACACACGCGCGTTCACAACACAGTCCATGGAAGACACACACAGATAAACCTCAGACTTACGAGAAAAATCTGACATCTTTAGGTATGATTAACTCCTAAAAAGGGACACTGGACTGGGGGAGGTTCAGACCACTCATCCCACAGCTGATGAAACAAGAAAAGTGGGACAAAGAAGTGCTGATGATGGGCAAGGAGAAGCATAAGAATATTTTAGTGAGTGCAATCTATAGAAGCTGGGTGAACTGCGTTTTTTCTTAAGTCACAGCACATTGGGATCTTTAAAGGGTTCTAAGTTTCTATTCAAATGAGAAATACCTCCAACAGTATGCATCAGTGAGGACGTTGGTTGTTGTTCTCTCCCCCTTTTAAAAAGCAGAAGAATGGCAAACTTCTGCCTTAAAAGACATTCTTGTACAGTTCCCACTTTGCCATGGCTTTCCCATGGAGCTGCCACAACCAAATTGCAATGCAGCAGTTGGTCAATTACAGAGATGCAAACAGTGACTTGCACTTAATTTATATCTCATAGCCATTGTTTATTTGGTCTGCAGTGATAACCTTGTATCTGTACTGAAACAAAATCCAAAACAGCAGCTCTGACCATCTTGTTCATAACACTTGATGAACCAAAACCATGTATGCTTCTTTGTTGACTCACAATTCATCCTTTATTTGACAATCTACTAATATCAACAATTCACTGATTAGGTTTTGAATAATATCCTACTGTGAGTAATTTCGATGTTTCGGATGCAGAAAAATCCTATGATCAACAACGCCGTGTCTCAGTTACTGAAACCACTGCTTTCTACTGTGCCATCATTTAAGAAAGTTGTCCATTGCAATCCACCTATTGTATTCTGCTTTTTCTTAATTGCTGAGCTTAGATTTTCACAAACTCTGTGGTCTGAATACTGCCAGTAGTACCTACTTGGCAACATGAACTATCTTCAACACAGTCACACTCCAGCACTGATACAGGGACAAATCATTAGTGCTCTATTTGCATCATAACTCAATTGATGCAACAGTGTGCAATAGAACATCCCTGAAGTCCTCTCAATACCTCAGAGAAATAACCATTAGGGAGTTTTAGTAAGGTTGTCAAACCTACTGCTGACAGAGAACAATCATAACTAAGGGGCTTGCCTTCTTAATGGCTTGTACAAGTTAATTTTAAGGCGGTGACCTTTTAAGCTTTCTAGTATCCCTAGACTTGTATATTCTTATATTTAAAGGATTTATATGTTCAGCATCAGGGCACATTCCACCAACTTCAAATGCATTATGGCAGAAATTAATGTGAGCCTTTGTAGTCCTGGTCCACACAGGCTGAAAGCTTGAATTCTGATTAAATTGTATTTTCATACAACACAATATCTGTGTTCTTCTGTTGTAAATTAAAATTATTGACAGTTGTCTTTTAATATTTCCTTTTAAAATTACTCTAATACCTAAACACTAGAGGAATATTTTCTTCACACCAAAATGCATATCTAAAAGCGAAAGGTCATCATCTCCAGAGAAGTTATATTGAATCAAATCCAACCCTGTCACAATTTTCATAATTGAATGGGAGAACAAATGTACTCACATCTCTAAGGTGGACCTCACTGCATCTACCTTCACTGCTGAGCTCATTAAAATCTTTGTTGCCTGCCTTGTTTTCTCAGTAGCTTTCTACTTGTCCCCAAGCTTCATTCACAATTTCTGATATTTTTACAGCCTTACTCATTTCCTATGACAACTTTTTGAGACCCAAAGCTTCCCACCAGCCCCTTTGGAAATTTAAAGTCAACCAGTGACAGGCAGTGGCTACATTTCCTTTTCTGTTTCATTCCCTTTTTTTGTATCCCCTTCTCTTTAGGGACTACTAATGCAATTCCCTAGAGCACATCTGACCTTGAAACTTCTGGTATCTGGGAATCCTTTAACTACAAAGGTTGGTTTAGCTTTGTGGAACCAGAGAAAACTGAAGAGGTAAAGCTACTGCAGATTTGGGTTTTCCATAACAACTGCCTTCAAAATGAAAAGAAAAAATGAGAGCAAATAGTGACACATACTATGACGTGTCAGCTTTTCCATCAAGAATTGGATTTTAACATTCCAGGCTAGACTCACCTTAGTTCTATTCTTAAAACAGAGAGAAGAACCCATTAGCATCTTCAGCACACGAACTAGTCCAGTGAAGAAGCCATCGGGGTGGGTACAAAGACCCATCTTCACCTTCCCAAATAACCTTATTCACTCAAAAGAATAAAAGGTCCAGTGCCAGAATATCCTGTAGGTCAGCATAAGGTATAAGAAATACTAATGGAGGCCTGTGCTTGGAGTCAGAGAATGGAAATAATAGGCTATTAGGTCTGCAGAATTATTACAGTCACCTCTGCTTCTTCAAGAAAAAGGTCTGGGCTTCGCCTTTAGTTTTGACAGCTTTGAAAGCAAATCTCCTCCCCCAAAGAATATGAAGTTCACAGACTTTATTATTCCATAGCTAAAATCTTCAAAGCATGTACATAAGACCTGTCAGTCAATGCAAACTGGGTCTTTAATTTTTAAAACATGCAGATGATGATAACTACAAAGAAGCGGCTTCTGTGATTCGACTCTTGGTTAACACTGCTAATGCTCCTTCTATGGGTAGAACAATATTTCAACGTTAAGGTCCTGATCAATACCATTGATCAATACCATTTATACAGCTAAACATAAGCTTTTGCTCTTAGGAACTTCCTCTGACTTTCTCAGTCTTAGATTTGGAAATCAGTTTTCGGTAAGTTGAGAAATACATATGCACATATAAATATATATATACATGTTTCTCCATTCACTTATTCTTGATCTTAAATGTATAGTACGATTAAGCATAAATATCTGACATCTCCAAAGCTTCACCTATCTCCATAAAATCTAGATTTTTCCTGAGCTCACCTATAAACCAACTCAACCTAGCCACTAAAAATAAAGCTATCTTACATTTGTTCATAAAAAGATACCTAAATATATGAGTAAAATGTTGAAAAAATAGTCACAGTAAATATCATGTTGCCATTGCCATTCAGGGGAAATAATCAGAAATACAATAAATAGCTATAATAAATTAACACATTATCATCAAATACTTTTTCTCATCACACTTTATTTCCAGAGAGCAGGCACTTAAAGGCTGGCAATAAGTAGCACAAAGTTTTCATTTGGTTGCTTATTTTGACTTGATATTTTATTTTTCTCTCCTTTCACCTCTGCAGTCACTCTGATTCAAGAGTTTTATAACAAGACAGTTTCTCTGAAATGCAAGAAAAACTTCAAAATGTTGTAAAAGGAAATTGCCTACTTGGCATATTGTTTGCACAGTACTTCCATTATGTCATTAAAGGAAATATGTTATCTGAAATCAAAAAGAACATAAGAAGAACAGAAAAACCTACTTGTATCAGAAAATTATTTTTTTTTCATTTTAATTTTGAAATGTGACAGAATTGTTGAAGTGCTGCTTCAGCAGAAGTATTAAATATGTCTCTAAAGAGTTGTTCTCAGCTACAAACACAGCAAACAGGTTATAATTGGATACTCGTAGCACTTTCCAGACAGCGTTAGACTAAAAATTGTGAGCTGTGTCTAAAGAAGTACTCCTGCTTTCTTAACTGATATTAACATCTTGGATACTTTGAGAAGTACTTATATGTGTTATGTTATGATGAATAAAAGAATACCCCATAGCTTTCAGGTGAATTCCAAAAGCTTACGTGCATGCCTCACAGTAGTTTCTTCCTACAGTGAAAAGAAAAATAGTGAAAAAAATATACCACAGAAAAGGTATAACTCAAAATACCACTCAGAGTATCTCACTTGCAAAAGAGACAGTAGAAGGAAAAAGTGTCTCCTGATCTAGATAAGTTTTCATGTTCCTAGTCACAGGTGTGGGGACTTCTCATCTCCCCACATCACTTGGTTTCCTTTTTCCTTACTTTTAAATTATTTTTTTGCAATTTAAAACTTTTTCTGTCTTCTTAATGAAATCCAATATTATGAAGCAAGACCTGAACAAGTGAACAGAACAGACAAGAGATAAAAGGTCCAAAAGCAACCTTGGTTGGGGTTGGGTAATGGTTGGGGGACAATGGTAACTCTAATCACCAACTCACACACTACCACAGCATACAATTACAAGTGTTCAAGAATTTAAAGGATGTCTGTTAATTCTAGATGTTCAGTTTGAAATCTTCTTTTTATTATTATTAAAAAGGAAGGGCACCTATCACTTAAAAATTATCAGAATCACAGAATCACCTAGGTTGGAAGGGAGCTTTTAAGACCATCTAGTCCAACCAATAAAAAAACCCAAACTAAAACACCCCAAACACTCCACTGTATACTATAGAATATTTTAAAACTCATTTTATAGATGCCAAAATGAAGAAAAAGGAGCAGTTATCTAAAATAAAATCTAGACAAAATGTCCAATTTGTCATACATGACAAAGTATTTGTACAAAGAACCAGTTATGCTTTCTTCAGCTACCAAGAACTTTCAAAAACTCATGACAAAACCAAATATTTCCTTCAAAGATCGTAAAACTACACCAGAAGTAAAATTCATTGCAACTCATCTGATGATGTTAAGTCCTACAGTGGCAGCAATGTCCGACTTGCAACCTGTGCAAGCTCCTCTTGTAGGCTTCATCTGCCCGAGGTCCTCTTCTCACCTCCCAGTCACACCACTGACAGAGATTTCTGGTTTCCATTTTTATTGGATTTTGTTATTGCTTCGCTTTCTGGAAACCATCAGAAAAGTATTGCATTCAAATGGAACGGACACTTGCCTTTCGTGAGCTCATGCGAGCCAAATCCTTGAGCTGGAGGAGGCAGCGAGGAGCCGTGGTGAGCTGTGGGGGTGGCGGGAGACAGGGGCGCACCCTCCCGCCGGTGCAGGAGGGAGAATGGCCAGGAAAAGTGTTAATTCTCATTTTACAATATTATTTGATTATTTTACCCGTCCCTGCCCTTGGCTTGAACTCTTCTTTCTGCTTAAGAAGAGCATTTTCACTTCTGATAACCACTGTTGTTTTTTTATAAGTTTTTCAATAAGTTATTAAGATTATAGACAGGAGTTACTAGATGTGCTACTATGCATCTTGTACATTAATTCTCAAAGGAATTTACTGTTGATTTACACAATCCCAAGGTAACTCAGGCTCACAGGGACCTGAGGAGGTCTCCAGTCCCAGCCCCTGCCCATAACATGCTCAGCCAGGGTGTCAGACTGGACTGCTGAAGGCTTCACCCAGTTGAGGCATGAAACCCCCAAACATGGAGGATGTGCACCTTCCCCAGGTCCTGGTCCACTGCTGGGCTGTCCCACTGGGGAAAAGGTTTCTCCTTATCTCCAGCCTGAGCCTCCCATGTTTCAGCTTTTGTTGCTCTCCTTCTGCTCACCACTGTGAAGAGCCAGACTGCATCTCCTCCATCCACTCCCATCAGTGCCAAGAATGCTGTTGTGTTCCTGCAAAGACATTACTTCTCCTGGCTGAACGTCTCCTGGCAAGGCACAGGCTTCACCATCTTGGTGGCCTACCCTCACCTCCCACCAGTTTGTCAGTGTTCATGTACTGGGGACCCAAACTGGAGGCAGCACCCTGACAGGGTCTGACAAGCACCAAGCACAGGGGACACTGCCTGCCCACCCCTGGCTCTTGGGTCATGTTCTTCTCACACCACCCAAGACACTGCTGGCCCTCATTGCTGCCTGGCCACATGGGTGGCTCCAGCTTGGCTCACTGTCCACCCGCACCCAGGGCCATGCCCCTGGTCTGCATATGTACTCCATCCCTTTTTCTGTGTTGCTGGTGGAGATGCTGAACAGTCCCATCACAAATGCTGCAGGACCCTGCTGGATATCAGCCTCCAGGCAACATCTAATCCATAACCACTACCCTATGAGCCCACCACCCAACCAGAGTCCTCACTTGCCAATGTGTCCTCCTTCCCAGGCTGTGATGTCCCAGTCCATGTACAGGAATATTGGAGAAGACAGTGCCAACAGCTTGATGAGGTAGGTGGCAGATGGCGCTCTCCTCTCATTCCCACAATTTTGTCACAGAAAGCAGTCAGGTGAGTCAGTCATGATTTACCCTTGGTAGATCCTTGCCAACAGCCCCTTGTCACTGTGTTCTCCCTGCTGTGCCCAGACATGGGTTTCATGCTGTGCCCAGACATGGGTTTCAGGAGGTCTCAATCCTTGATTTCACCTGGGACTGACAGGAGGCTGGCCAGTCTGTATTTCCACAGGTGGCTTTTGCCCTTTTTTGAAGGCAAGTGTGGCATTTGTCTTTCTCCAGTTGTTGGGAACCTCCCTGATCTCCACAACTTTTGAGAGCTGGTGGAGGGCAGCTGCAGAAAGACATCAACCACCTTCCTCAGCACCTTGGCGTGCATGTGTGTGGGTCAAGCGCTCCTGAGCAACCCCAACTTGACCATCATCACTGGCTGGTACCTCCCCTCCTCCTTGAGCCCCATCACTAAGTGCAGAGGACTGACAGACATTGCTGGTGACAACCAAGAAGGTGATGAGGACCTACCTTATCTGTGTCTGCTGTCACCTTCGCTATCTGTAGTGATCCTGACAGGGAGACCATTGCATATCAAGAAGTCAGTAGACCCTTAGCTATGCTGTGCTGCACTGCCTATGTGACGACCTTCAGGCTGTGTTGTGCTGCACAAACTACTTAGCTGCAGGACAAACTCAGTCAGCTAATTTTAAGGAGGTTGCAGGCAGCTCCCACTCATCACTGGCAATTACACCACCTGCACTGCCTTGTGTTCATCTGAAAGTGCAGCAAGAACTTCTCATGAGAATATTGTTTCTACTTGACAGCAGAAAAGGCAGAGTTGTTTCCTTGGCAGAAAATCCTGTAATAGCTTGAATGAGCAAAATAAGGCAGCCTTCCTATGATTGGGTTTGCATAGTGTGCTGCACAAGCACTGGAGAACCATTTGACAACACGTTGTACTTGACACCCTCGGTTCCAGCAATTTCCTGGTTGGCTAGTGTCCTGATATGTTAAAGGTCCCAATGAGGGTGGGGATCTGTGACACTAAGACTTTTTCAGGTTTTTCAGAGAAAGCTCCACCTAACTCCTTACCCTGTAACACATCCCACCAGAGTGTCACACGGAGTGACCTCTCCTCTGACCTTTACCCACAAGCTCTTAATCCAGACCTGAGCCCCACACATCTGAGCTGATCCTTCACTTGGAGGGCAGCTCCCTTCCTCCTCTTCCCTGCCTGTCTCTTCTGAAGGCCTCATCTTTGTCCGTCACAGCCCTCCAAACGCATGAGCTGTCCCACCATGTCATAGGTATTCCAGCGATGCTGCAGCTCTGTGACCACATGCTGAGCTCTCATCCCTCCTGCTCAACTCCCAGGCTGTGTGTGGTTGTGCACACACCCTGGAGGTGGGTGTCCTTTTGTCCTGTTCTAAAATGCTTCAATTCATAAATGTGGAACTCAGAGGGCAAGATAAGTTTTGTTAGAGGTCCCCTAATCTGCTCCACAAGAAGTCACTCTGAAAACCAGCTCTTCACTCACTGGGTGACAACTGCTGTATCTTTACTCTTCTCCAGTCATACAGACATGTAAGTATAGCTCAGCTCTGCCATGAAGTGGCCGATTTCTCCCTGCTAATCTTTTGTACTCAGGCCATCCAATTTTCAGTTTCCAGAACAGGACCAATGACCCGGTTCACACCTGTAACTTCATTACTTCACTGATGCCACAGTGAAATAAAAAAGAAAAGTTATATTTCATATGTTCCTACATTTCTCAGTTATCTTTTTTTTTATTTATTTTTTTTCTGAGCTACTGTAAATATCCTGTGGGGAAATTCAGCTCAAAAGAAATAAGAAAAACCTATTATCTTTGAACAATAAAGAAAATAAGTTGCTGTAATCACAAACTGTACAGCAGAACAGACATTTATCTTCTTTTTCACTAAACTAGGATGCTATACCGTGAAGCCCTTGGTTAAAATGGGTTGAAAAACTAACATAATTCAGAGGCCATAAGTACAAATGACACTCAAGGTTTTGGTATAAAGAAGCAAGACACTTCTCTTTACAGGCAAAAATTTAACATGATCTGTTGTTTTGAATGGCAAAACTTTCATCAGTTTGAGCAGGGGGGTTCCTACTCCGCTTTCCTATACCAGAGTTGCACAAGCAGATGATGGGTAAGAAAAAGCAGAAAAGGTTTAATTTCTACAGTAATAGCTGTTCTTTAGTTCCTCAATGTAACTGAGGTCATTAGAAACAAAGAGAAGAGCTTTAAAGTTAGGGATTGTTTAGAGGCAGCCACATGTGATGTATCTAATTTTAGCTTTTGCAAACCTTTTCTGTCTAAAATATTCTTCCCTTCCTCAGCTCCTGCCAATAAAACAACTCCTTCTCTATCACTCAAGGACTAACATCAAAACAAACTAAATAAAAATAAAACCCATGTTTTGGTAAAGAAATAAGACTACAAATTAGTCTTCAGGAATTAACAATTAAAGATATAAAACAAAAATAAAGCTTTTAGGATTATTACATATTAATTTTTCATTGAGTAAGTGAGAAACATCAATATCAGTAATTTATGTAATCATATAGAAGGCAAAAGGAAGGCTCAAAAATTCAGATATTGGTAAACTGTACCTGACAAGAAAAGATGCAGAAAAAAAAAAGCTATTCGCACTACTAATTGTGATGTGCAATTACTAATTTTAAAATTCTGCATTTGACAGAAAAACTAAAGCAAGCTTTAAAAGGGGGGAAATTAGTTCTTCAAAATTCAGAATTTTCCTTTTCTTGCACAACAAGAACACATACCTAAATGTCTTTGCAAGACCTTCAGATGAAACCCCTTATGCAGAACAAATACACTCTTGTCCCCTGAGTTACTCTGCATTTTCTTTTGAATAAATTTTAATGTTAAAGAAGTAAGTTTGTCACATAAGTTAAACTACAGAGATTACTCTAAGGCAGTGGTGACCAAAATGAACTTTGCTCAATTGAAAAAGCACAGAAATCACCTCAGACCGTGGAACAATGTTATTAGGACAAGATTAGGGAAGAACCATGAGAAAAAAAGAATAAATCTTTAGTGTCACAGTGTCACTTCCTATTTCAACACAGACTACCAAAAGTCCTCCTCAGACCAGTGACAGCCTTTAAAAAGTTAACTGTGGCAGACATAAGAAAAACACAGTCAGGGAGGCAAGGTTGGAGGTAGGCCATAATGCTAAAGCTAAAAGGATTTAAATCTTACACTTTTTCGTGAATTTTTTTGGGAGCAAGGGGGAAGGAAAGGGTTGTTGGTAGGAAATGTCTTAAGGATTATTATGTTCTGACACTGCTTTGGAAAATGGTCCCAAGTGAATAATTATTAGTGAAACAAGATTTCAGAAATCCTATCCCCCCTTTAAAAAAAGAAAAGTATATAAACAAAGAAAGCACAAATTACTGGCCCCATTCACAAATTAAAAAGCCCAATGTTTTGTTAAAAAACTAACATAAATTTAAAAATTCAGAATAGACCATTCCCATCTATCCTGCAATTTATGGAACTTAGTAGTGTAAGTGTACACTACTTTAATACTGCTTTAGAGAAGATGACAGAAAGAAGTTGCTCACCTGTTCAGAAAGGTTCTGATAATGTAAAGATTAATGAAAGATTAATGGTGACTTTCGATTCTGGCCAAACCTGAACCTCATTCAGGCTTCTGCCTGGACAAAGAATTCAAATCTGCTGTAAGTGAAAAGAACCACTTTGTTTAGAACAATAGAAACTCCACAAGCCCTACAAAAAAAAAAACCCAAACCAAAAACAACAAAACAAACCCTATCCTCACCTGCATCGTGCATTTTTTGATGAATTCTGGTGATAGAACCCTTACCTGGGACTTAAATCTGAGGCACCTACTGCGAAGTAGTGTATTCTAAAAAAAATTCTGAAAAAAAACACCCTGGATTATAGTATTTTAATCTACTGTGTGGCACAGATGAATGTGATGCTCCTCCTCTTCCCCATCCATAAGAGAATATTGTTACTTTCTCTGATGCTTTCTTGTTGCCATGGCATCTTTTCTACCGTAGGTCTCTTCACCCTCATGTTATTTCTCCAACTGGCATTCAACCTGTGAGCATCCTCCCCCCAGCTCAAAAGCTCACAATTCCGTGTTTCTTTTTGCAACAAGACATTTGATCTGTTGAATAAGGCACACATCACTCCAGACCTGAGAGAGTCAGCTTGAGGTAAGAACACACAACGTTGTTTCTGAACACATGAGGACTGAGGATATACTTGGACAGGGAGCAGTTAATCCGAAATCTTTGTATGTGTTAGTTCAACACCTAGTACCACGGTTCTGATTCCAACAAAAAAGACAATTAAGCACTCTAATTAAAGCGTCACTCAATCAAGCACTCTCATAAGTGTCACTCAATTCTTCTGCTTGAATACCCAAATTTGTTCCCTCGATTTCCCTGTATATCTTGCTGAGATACTTGTTTTCCTGACATATCACCAATGCTGTGGCACGCTTCATCATCTCGTAAAATGCCTGTCCGTCCACCTCCGAGATTCCTGACAGATCCCACCCAGCCGGCTGACGGCAAACACGCCACCGAGGAAGAAGACACCTTCCCAAGAAGCAAACCTCCCCTTCCCAAGCACATGTTCCCAGCCTGCCTGCCTTCCAGCCTCTGGCTTAGGATAGCTGCCACTCTCCCTACCCGGCGGCGTAAGGCAAGGACCAGCGTCCAGCCGCTACCTGCGCCGCCGGGCGGCTCCGACCCCCGCGACGGGGCTGCTCCCCCGGGGAAGAAGCGGGTACCCTCAGGCACACACACACAGGGACAGCAAACCGGGAGACTGGCACCTGTTGTAACTACAACCAGCCCTCGGTGAAGCGGGATTCTTCCTCCCAAAGCGCAACAGGTTCTCTTAACGCCCCCCCTCGCCCCGGCCCTCCGCCGGCATTCACCAGGTGCCTGGACGGAGGATCACGCTCCCGGTCGCGGCCTTGGGCAACTCACCGGCAGCGCGGCCGCGGAAGGTCCGCCGCGCTTTGAGGAGCCGCGCCGGGAGCTCAGCCGCCGCCAGGACTCCGCCAGCCGCCCGCGGCCGCCGCTCGCCGCCCCCTCGGCGGCGCAGCCCCGCTCCGCCGACCCGGTGCTCCGCCGCCGCTGCCCCATGTCCCGCGGCTCCGCCGGATCTCCCCGCGGATCTCCGCGCCTCCCTTAGTTTTAACGATGCTGCCGAGACACGGCGCGGGGGGGAGTGGGGGAGGCGGGCTGGGGCGGAGCGGCGGAGAGCCCCAGTGCCGGGGTGATGGGCAGGCGGCGCTGGTTCCGCGGGAGCCGTGGGACGGAGGGGTTGTGGTAACCAGGGGAGCGGTTGCAGGAGGGGTGAAAGGGGGACACCAGCCTGGAGGGGTTGATGGGGCAAGCGTGGCGTGCTTGGTGGCAACTAAAGCTCGTCATATCTCACGGGAAAATTAGAGTTTTGATCCAGAGCATGAGAGGAGAAAGATGTCCGGCGTGAACTGGGACATAGGTAGGGGAAGTGAAAGGGGCAGGCAGCTCTGGTGTGCTTAACCGTGACAGGTTACACCACCTGTTCACTTCAGTGCCTAGATATTGCCAAAATCTTGCCAGGAGGCTTCTTATTAAACTACATTAGTAGTTCTATGGAACTAAGCTATTAGTTTTCCCATAATAAAACGTGATTCTTCTAAGAGAAGAATCCAACAGCACTTAGAGATGCACGGTTTCCACACCTAGTCCAGCATTTTTCCCTCCTGTTTACACTCAGGAGGATGGAAACAACAAATCAGAAGGAAAATATGTCTTGGTATTTGTTGGTAGGGTACACACTTGGGGGGAGGGAGGAGGCTGCTTTTCTTTCTTAAATTTGCCAAGGAGCATCTCTGGAATTAACAGCCTCTCTACTAATACTGGAAAAGTCTCCTGTGGTCCTGGTCAGAGTCCTGGATTCAAGATGCCCTACCAGGCACTTTAGGAACATGAATATCAGGTTCATCAGCTCTGCATGCTGAGCACGGGGCACTGGTGCAGTGCCACACAGGAAAGCTGACTCTCCTCTGCCCTCTGAGCTCGCTGCTGATTTTTCTTCATGAGTAAGAGGATGCTCAAGTCCCCACAGCTGAACTAAGTCAGCATGTTAATGTACAAGCTCAGGCAACAGCGTTACGAGTTAAACATTTCATCTTGTTCTTCACAGCCATGTAAAAAAAAAAATCTAGATAGATACTCGGTTTTTATAAGACTATTAAAAATACAGTGTTTGGTGGGCATTAAACTATTGACTTGTACTTACAACTTAACTATTCTTACAAAGAGTTCTCAGAACACCATTTTACTGAAAAAATTGGATATATACTGCTCTCTAGAGCAGCTGAACTTCCTGTTTTAAAAAGATGATATGACATTATAATGAATGATATTATTCTAGTTATAGCCACAGTACTTAAAATGATTTATGGAAGGATACATTTTCCTCACAGTGTATATAATTCCATAATAACAAGCAAGAAATAAGGGTTAGAGTTACCAAAGAACATTTTAAATTCTCTTCTAAATATAGATTGGAAACTAATGATGAAGTATTTTGTTATGGCATTAGGTAGTCTAATGCCCTCCACACCCCTAATCAGACTTCAGACTTATTAAGTACCTTCCATTCTAGAATATAGACATTATCTGAAGTGTCTTTTCCTTCCAACACCTGTCACTATAGCAAGTTACTTCACTTGGATGAACTATTCTCCTGAGTGCTTTTAGCTTCATTTCAGCTTTCTTAGCCACTGAGGCACATGAATATTTGGTCAGCTTTGCTGATTAAGTTTTATCATTTTTAATGACATCTATAGATCAACTCCTCAGATGTCTCCTCTCTCTGCTAGTCATAACTATCAAATTTCCCAGCTCCAGTGTTTTTATTTAATTATACCCTAATGATTTGCAAATCCCACAAAAATTTGTAAGCAATTTAATTTTAAAAAACTCAAACTACATAAAACCCAGAGGACATGCTCCTAAGGAGTCATGTTGGGAAGATGAGGAATAAGAATCTCTAAAGGAATTCATAGACAGGATACAAAAATATTTTTGTTACTGATTTGTCAGTAGTCTTGTTTAATTCTTTGGCAACTGAAATATGAAATTTGCTGCCTTTGCCTCTTTAGTTACACAGACAGTGCTATACTACATATTTGTTTCACAGTACCATGTAAAAAACAACAAAAAAGCAAGCAAATGTTCTCATTTAAAATATAAAAACCATTTTAAATAGGCCACAAATTTAAAACTAAAATAGACAAAATCATAAGCAAGAGCAATTTAAACTTTGGTAAAACTAATATGCAACGCTGGTCATTTGAGTAATATCAGAAGGTCAAATTTTTTGAAAAGCAATTCAGATGTCAATAGATGTGAAAATATTTTTTCTTTTTAGATGTTAAGGTTGAAGTTTCATCACATAAAACAGCTTCCTTATTTCAGTCCATGAACCTGACAAAGTGCCAGTCACCTTTTGTATAAACCATCAAAACAGTAAGTTTCAATTTGTTATATGATCTGACAGGATTTAATGCGACATGTATGTTTAATAACCACCTACAGATGAGATTGGCTTCTAACATTTATATTATACACACCATATGTTTATTCCTCTTATGCTTGTAAACATTGCTGTTATGGCTTTGATCAGGCCTGACAAGAAAGTATTTTCATCCTGAGCAGAGAAGGACATGACTACATGTTATGTATACAGTAGCCTGATGGCCTTATTTCAGCCTTTCTCATTCCACCAACATGTTTGTTCTTCACAATACATTCAAATATTTATCAAGAACTACAAGAACCCGTGTCAGTAAGCGGTGACAGGGGCCCATTTGCTTGCTTTTTGTCTTCTAGCCTAGCAGAGTCCAAGATGCACTGAACTGTTTGGGATGAGTCTGTATTACTCAGAGCCTTGGAAGCAGTCATTCAGGGCCTACAAAATATCTTTGTTTCACTTCATATTAGCAAGTCAGAGTAATTTATGTTGGAAGTGGCTAGTACAGGTCACCTAGTCCAACCCTCTGTTTAAAGTAGGGCCAATTAGATCAGCTTGCTCAGGGCTTTGGCCAGTCATATCTGAAAAAAACCTCAGAACTGGAGATTTCATAGCTTCTTCAGACAATGTTTCAGTGCTTAAGCATGATCTCTGTGAAAAAGCATTTTCCTATAGCTTATTGGAATTTCTCATGTTCCTGATTGTGCTTATTTCTGTTTCTCTTTCTCCATATACCTTCAAGCACAGTCTGGCTCCAACTTCTCTACACCTTCCCGTTCAGCACTTAGAGGCAACAATTAAGAGTCTCTGTAGGCTCTGTTCTCAAGGCTGAACAAACCTATTCTACCAGTCTTTTCTCATTACTCATGTGGAAAAGGCCTTCTACAACTAGAAGTAGCCTCTCTTTTACAGGTCCTGGTCCTCACAGGGATGGCTTCAACCACCCCAATATCTGCCGGAGGAACACCAGGAACAGCCAGGCATAAGCAGACTTTGGCCTCTTCATGGATCTGCTTGCAAGACTCACATGGGATAAGGACCTGAACCAAAGAGGGGTCCAAGAGAGCTAGTTGATATTCAAGGATGTTCTCCTCCAAGATCAAGAACTGTCCATCCTGATGAGCAAGGAAATCAGGCAAAAAGACCAGGAAGCCTAAATTGATGAACAAGGACATCCAGGCAAAACTCAAATGTAAAAGTGAGCATACAGAAGTGAAAAGAGGGACAGGTAGCCTGGGAGGAATACAGAGATGTCATCCTAGCACACAGGGAAGATATTAGGAAAGCCAATGCCCAACTGGCCTTGGATCTGACAAGGATGCTGTGATCAAAGGCCTGAGAATGAAGGCCCTGTGGATATTTCAAACTTGTGACATATATAATAAAAAAGAAAAGCAATCATAAACATTGTGTAAATATGTACTATTCCTTACTGTGTTTCTGAGAACAATTTTTGGCATTCTCTTCCTGATAGTGAAGAATGGATTTGGGTTTATTAGTATATATATCTGCTTTAGGCAGAGCCAGATACCTATCACAGCAGCACAGCGTTATCAGAGGTACTAAGAGTCTTCCTTAGGACTATCATGTTTGCAAGTCAGTCATTGTTATGATATTGTAGGGTGAAGACAACTGAATTTTGGCACAGGTGGCTTGAAAGTAATTCTGCTTTTGCCTTAAACTCAGAAAAGAAAACACCATGCTGTTACTTCTGGTGAATACTTACAAGTCTGTTGGAGAGGAGTGCAATTTGACTGGGTGTTATCCTGGGAGCTGCATGAGTGGGAGTTTCTCAGCTGATCATGCCTACAGTGAGGCAGTATTGTTTACCTCCGGGAAGCATCTGAGGAGCAAAAGGCCCTAAAGAGCAGGCTCTGCCCTCCATGTTCTTCTCTGACAGAAAATGAAAACAAGAGGCAGCTGTGAGCAAAACTCAGATGATGTAAATGTGGCCTAAATGCAGGCTATAGCGCTACTGCTGAAGTAGCATCCTAGATCCATGGTGAGGGATGTAGAAACTGGAAAGAGACTAAGACTGAGAGAGAGGAGGGATGGGCTTTTCCCAGTGGATGGGAAATGCTTCGCCTTATTTTGATGTTAATGGAAAAAAAAACTGTGGTTAGTTTGGTCCTTTAATTTATCTTCACCATCTATACATTGAAAAACAGTTGAAACTAATTATTCTATTTATGTGTATGAATTATGAAAGCAACAGTGAAAAGACACACCTGAAGACAGAAGATTATTTTAATCTTTCAGTGGAGCACTATGCCAAAACATAGCATTTGTATATTGTTACCTCTTAAAACCAACTTTTTATGACATACAGTCAAGGGAAATAATTTGGGTATTGATTATGCTTATCCAAGGGTGTAATGTCTATTTTTCAGCTACTTAAGCAGCTTCACAAGTAAGCTTGGAGGTTTCTTCTAGTCATTATCAGACATAATCCCCTCTACTCTGCGCTCATGATACCCCCCCCTGGAGTACTATGTCCAGCTATGTGGATCAGGAGTCCTCAACACAGGAAGGACATGGACCTGTTGGAACAGGTCCAGAAGAGGGCCATGAAAATTATCAGAGGGATGGAGCACCTCCTCTGTGAAGACAGGCTGAGACAGCTGGGGCTGTTCAGCCTGTAGAAGAGAAGGCTCTGGGGACACCTCATAGCAGCCTTCCAATATCTGAAGGGAGCCTCCAGAAGAGCCAGAGGAGGACGCTTTATCAGGCAGTGTAGTGACAGGACAATGGGCAACGTTTTTAAACAGAAAGAGGGGAGATTCAGATTCGATATTGGGAAGAAATTCTTTACAGTGAGGATGGTGAAGCACTGGAATGGGTTGCCCAGGGAAATTGTGGATGCCCCATCTCTGGAAGTGATCAAGGCCAGGCTGGATGGGGCTTTGAGCAACCTGGTCTGGTGGGAGGTGTCCCTACCCTTGTCAGGGGGGTTGGAACTTGATGATCTCTAAGGTCTCTTCCAACTTAAACCATTCTATGATTCTATGATTCTATAATGGGCCTATTACATGACGTCTTGTATACAACATGTATTTTGTACTACAACTAAGCAAGCAGAAACATGAGCAGATCAAAGCTTAGCACAGACATAAACTACCAGAAACAAATGAAAAAGAGTGGAAAAATTAACTCTGTACAGAAAATAGTGCTGGGCAGTTTGGTACAGAAGTGTACAGAATGTCTAATTTTGTTCTTATGATATTAAGAAAGAACAAAGAGCAGCAAATTTTTTAGTTTCTATTAAGTCATTCTATGTTCAGGTGAAGTAGCAAACCTCTTATTAGCTGTTCTAATAAATCCTGTGGCAGGCTCCTTGGGCAATAAATAACACGTTTCAACTCACCTAGAGCTAGGTGAACTCTGATAGCTTGTCAGCACCCAGCTGGCCAGTGGAAAACCTCTGATTTCTTATAGCTTGTTTAGATCTCTTTACCTAGTACAAGCACCTTTTTGTTTTGTTTTGTACAATTTATGGGAATTTAACTATCAGACTTTTGCCTTTTTTTTTTTTTCCTATTGGGTAAAGTTGGTCAATATGTTCAAAAGCTAGGTGATGAAACCAGAGGAGGACAGACAGCATGTTTTCTTTGGGTACTTTCCTGAAAAGGAAGGAAGGACACAAGTTCAAGTATCCAGTTATACTTCATAGTCATTTCCTCAGCTGCGCTTTCCCTCTAAAAGCTAACTATAAACAAGATGAATATTATAAATATTTAAATTAAAAGTTATTGTCAGAGACGTTTAGGAAATAGTTCAGCTGAAATAGTTTGTTGGAACTAAAAATGCACTAAGGATTTGTAATTAAGAATGTGTGGTGATATTAATATTTTTGGAAGTGGAGAAAACTCTTAAGTCCTTACTGTTTTCTGTCTTTCATTGCAGAAATATAGAACATAAGATGCATGTATAGCAGGGTCTATAAGAGTGAGATAGTGCCCATGGTAAAGTCATGCTTAACCTACTGGACACGCACCAGTCCAGTGCGTGCCCACCAGTGGCCCCGTGGCGTGCATCCAAGGGTCCTGGGAGAGCTTGCTGATGTCAACGTATGAGGCCACTATCATTCACCTTTGAATTGTCATAGCAATCAGGAGAGGCTCTTGATGACTGCAACATCACACCCATATTCAGGACAGCTAAAGAAGACCCAGGGTACTGCAGACTAGTTAATCTAACCTCAATCGCTGGGAAAGTATGGAGAAAATATTTCTGAAAGTCATTTCCAGGAGCAAGAAGAACAAAATGATGATTAGGAATCACTAGCATACTTCTACCATAGAGGAATCAGCCTCATTGACTTCATTGCCTTTTTTGATGAGATAACTGACTCTGGGGACAAGGGAAGAGCAGTGGATGTTGTATAGTTAGACTATAGCAAAATCTTTTATATAGTTTCCCGTATTACCTTTCTAGCTATACTAGCTATACTAAGATATGGGTTGTATTAGTAGATAATAAGATGGATAGGAAACTGCTTACAGGGTTATGATCATCATAAAGTACTGTACAAAGTCTAACTGGTGGCTAGTTACTAGTAGCATCCTTCCAGGATCGATGCTATCAATATGGTTTAATCGCTTTGATAACATAGAGTGAGTCTCCTCTCAGCAAGTTCATGAATGATCCCACACTGGGGGAAAGCAGTAAATACCCAAGGGGAAGGCAGTGCTGCTATTCAGAAGGATCTGGACAGGTTGGAGAAACAAGCTGGTAGAAATCTCATGAAGTTCAACAAATGAAAATTCTTTTTTGTTTTACAGTATGAACATTTTGTAAGATCTTACATCACAAGTAGATAATGAGTATGAAATATCTGCATGGCTTTCATTCCTAGGCCTTTAATCATTGTTTCTTTACTACCTCAAGCTCCATAAAATTATGCAACTATTTCATAAACTCTGACAACTCCATGAAAAGACATAAACATTGATTACATGTTTTCTTTGATTAGCTTTTAATAGAAGTAATTACTTCAAGGATATTACACAATTGGAGGGTCAGAAAGGTTGTCTATGAGTTCTCCTTTTCAAAGTGTGGCATCATAATATAAAGATACGGGTTTTCAAAGGCAAAGTTCTCTGCCAAACATTTTTTCTTTTTAGAAAAAAATCTGTTCCTCACAAAGTTTCCTCCTTCTACGGAAAAAGAAAAAATAATAACCTGAAAGCTGATGTAAATTATCCACTTCTCTTAAAATGGGAACAGTCTTATAGTTCCTTTCATGTATCTGCTGATAGGAGTAGGTCATACACATCTGCTTTTTATCACCTGCATTATGGAAAAATTTTTCCATTCTCCAGTTTATAGAGTTTTAATTAGAGAAAGTTAAATACAACTGAAACAAAGTCTTGCAGGAGTCTTTTTCAGGAATTCTGTACTACAGTTGCAGTTCATGGCTTGTATTGTCTAGCACAGTTTTTTTTCTTTTCTTTTTTATACATTCCAATCCTGTAGAAAGGCAGATAAATCAAAGCCAATACCAATATTCTTTGGTGGAAACTTACAAAATGCTTATTTAGTTCTTATAGCATCTTTTGAGAGAGGTAGGACTCCAACACAACACAATTTTGATTTTGAAAAAAAAACATGACCAGGTTTAACTGCTTGCTCAATGAATGAAGGTAGTCATCACTTTTCGATAACTCAGGCAACAAAACCAAACCTGAAAGTCAGAATTCATATTCTGATTGGACCACCAAAAAGTCTGAAATAATGGATTTTAGATAATACCTCTGTTAGAATTCTTAGTAATTACCACAGTAAAATTTATTTTCTAAAGCACAAAGCTCCTGCAGTCTCTGGATTTTGGAGGTTATAGATGAAATCTTTAACATTAAAAACTGCTACTGTCATTGACAGAAAAAAAAAACCCTCTATAACCTAAATAGAAATAGGTTTCTTGTTTCAAAACAAACTTAAAACAGTTTGCTGGGTTTTTTTTCTTCCATCTTACGAAAGAGGTAGAACTTTGTTATACCGGCTCATTAGAAAATGAACTTTATATCCCTATGTTTACTTGATTCATTATCATAGGATAGTGGACTAAAGAGAAAAGCACTGTGGCAATTTATGTCTGAAAAACAGAGTTAAAATGGCCTCTTGTGTGTTATGACAACTTTAAAACTGAACAAGGTGATGTTAACCTGTATCCACTTAATTCTGTCTAATGCCCTAGCTACCTGATCATTCTTCCCTTGGAGTGGTTAGACTGGGGGATGCTAAAACCAGTTAGTTTCTTTTCTGGCTCACTACTAGAAGAAGCAGTATAGAAAAATACTGGCAATTAATAACATCCATTTCTAAAACATGCTTGGACACCTCATTAAAGTATGACAGGAAAAACAAAGGCATGATTTTTAGTTTCTTAGAAGCCCTTAGTGTAGCGTTTATTCAAGCTGAACTTCCACTACAGAGGGAAGTCATTCTGAGTGCAGACTGCAAGATCAAACTTTCAACATTTAAGTTTTAATTACACTCAGTTTTTCTTTCTCCTGTCTGTTTGCATCAAAAGGTCACGGTCTCCACTATGGTATTGTCAGAAACATTTGTAATACCTCAGAGAGCAGAGAGCATGAACAAATACTCTACAGTATTTTTGCTAAGGCTGTTGTTCTTCCTATGCAAAAAAAACACAGGCAGCAAATTCAGAAGAAAACAAAGAATTGCTCAACTTGGAATTTAGCCCATTTTTTACAGAAATGTTAAATTGAATATTCATTTCATGACACATTTAGCACTTGGTAATACAGCTTAAAGAGAGCATTCGATGACACAACATTTGTGCTTAGACCGAGCAACTTGCCTGTAATGGAAGAAGCAAACAATGTTTTGTAAAGTTGCTCTGCAGAGAAGGCACAGATGCTCATTCTGTGTTCATGAGAGGGGCCCTTACAGTTCAAGATATATAAAGTCTTAGAAGCTACATTCTTCTTGGAACCCATGCTGTCAAAATACCAAGTGCCTAAGAAATACCATGGCATTCTCACAATATTTATGCTTTTGTTAAAAATATGCAACTGTCAATAAATGGGGACAAATAAAGAAGTCGATTTGGCAAGTGATGAAACAAAGAAGACACCAATAAAAGCATTCCAATAGCAGCTATAAAGACCTGATCACAAATACCTGCTACGTACCCTGGTCACAAATATCTGTTAAGTATCCTGTTCTGCAATGTAGTTTGGACCATATTGTTGGATACAACTGTCAGTGACTTTTCTTCACCCTCAAACAGAGGTAACTCAAAGAGAAAAAAGGAAGTTATAGTTTCAAAAACTTAATTTGAGACCTACAATTTACCTTTACAGAGTTATTTTATTAAATCATATTTCCACAATCCAGCATGATTGGCAATCATATCCTTATATGATAATTTTGTGCTAATGCGCATATTAATACATAATATTTAATCTTTCAGTCATCAAGTAAGGCATGATGGTACAGTTAGATTAATCTCAGAACTGTTACATGGCTTTAAAAATGTTGGTCAATATTTAAAAAGCGAGTGTTTTTCCTCATCATATGAATTAATGACTCTGTATTGTTCACTAAAAAGCAGGTATACTAGTTTACCATATGGCCAACACGAAAGATGGAAAAGAATAGCTTCTGCATCTGTCAGGAGTTGGTTTCATCCTACTGCTACTTTTTATCTTTCAGTTAATTCCTGTCAATTAAAAAATGATAGCAAACTATGGTGTTCCTGTGCAGGTTTATCTCTTTTGCTTTTACATGCCACTATAGTAATTGTATGTTAGGAAATGTATGCAAAGTTTTGGGACACAGCCTTAAACAAGTTGTAATACTGGACTCCATCCTGTGAGAGTTTTTGATCGATGAAATATTTGTGTCTTAAATTGTGAGTAAAGTATCTTCATTGGCTGTGTGGTTGGCTGTGAGAGATAAAACACTGAAGCACCAAGGGGAACAGAAGGGGTGTCAAGGTTAATTCATTCAGATCAGAGAAAGCTGAATCCTTGCTCTGATTTTGCATCTCCATTTCCCTGTTAGACTGTTAGTGTCCAAAGTCATAACTAATTCTCTGGTCTGCTCTTGCTATAGGAATCTGTCAGCCAAATGCTTGAATATCAGGGCATGAACCCCACAGAACCCAGAAGACCATTTGCAAGAAAGGTAGAAAAGCTTCCAGGTAAAGAGGGAGGGACAATATTTTTCAATTAATTTATCTGATTTTCCTGTATAGTGGACAGCACTTCTGTGGCCCCTGCAATGCCCTTTTTATTTATTTAAGGAAGGAGTAGAGGCATTCTGTTGAAAAGTTCTGGAAAGCTTTGTAAATATGAAAGATTTTTTTGTCACTTATTTTTTTATATTTCTAAAAGACAATTGCTCATGAGCAGCACCATACTGCACCTTTCCCCCTTTTTAGAGAAGACCTCCAAGATTTGTGAGAGGTGCCCAGCTTGAATAAGGTCTGTGTTTATCTGTTAGACAGAACTGGTCTGTCTCACCCACAAAAGGTGTTAATTCCCCTTTCTAGATAAAACCATCATGATCAAATGAAGGTTTGCCTTCATTCTTCTAGCCCTTCTGCCAGATTCGAGGCCAGCAGTGATTCCTGCTCCATCTGACTACTGTGTCCTTATAATTGCCCTTGCAGAAGAGAAGCCCTGAAGAGGACCAACATTGAAATGGTCCAGCCAACCTTAGCCATTAAATTTATATTTGAGGAATTTTGTGATCTTTTAATTCTTACTTCTGGCACCTGGAAGATGGGGGCTTAATAATTCATGTATTATTCACAAACGTAAAGACTATGGCTTTTGTTGAGCTGAACATCATAACATTTTTTTTCAAACAAAATTAAGATCTTAACCCAGCAAAGGACTTTGTCCCATATTGAACTTCAAATTATTTTTATTGAAGCTACATGCCTGCTTCATGTAGTACTGATGAATACATTAGTACTGCCACACGAAGTAGATAAGTGCCAGCTATTAAAGGTTTGATTTTCACATTACCAACATTTTAGATGAGGAGGCTCGTCCTATACATTGCATTCTTTAATAGTGTTATTAGATGCAATTCCAGAATACAAAAATTACTTGCTGTGTGTGAATAAGTTTACCTCTAGAGTGATAAACATGAGTAAATAGATTAGCAATTGAACCTTTAGAAAACAGACCCACTAACGTTACTTTATTGTATTCATTCCTTTTCTTATAGCACTTTGAGGGAAATTAATTAGCAAGTAGAAGAAAACAGTTTTTTGTGCACATTTCAAAGTGGGGAGAGGACCTGTAGAGGCTGTTTCCAATTAATGTTCCATATGTAGGCCTTAAACTATTAAGTCTTACACTGCAGCCAAAAGTTGATGGTCTTTCAACACAGTTTAAGTAAAAAGATTTTTGTTAGTCTTTGACTGGGGTGAAAAATGAAACAATGGACTTATTGTGCTTTATCTCATTATCCTATACAAGTTATTTTCCACAAATAATAATAGACATCTTTTCAACTCCAACTTTAATTTGTGAATTCTGAAAATAATTGTTACCATGGTACCCCAAGTTCTCCTAGCAGATTAATTCTTTCCCAGATTTGGTACTGGTATGTCATTTAATAGGATCACATACTCAAAATGACTGATGATTTACAACACGAGAATGGTTGCTATCACCTAATGTTCTTCTTTTCCACTAAAGTGACGGCCACTTTGATTATATAGCGGAGATACTTGTTACATTGAAATACAGATAAATGATTTTTTTACCTATTTTTAAGACATACACTATACAATACAAATATAGTTAAACAAAGTATTCCAATGTGGATTGGTTTTTTTTCAAATACTCCACCTTTTGACAGAAATATTTAAGCTGGTGTATGAATGCAGTAAGTTATGAATGGAAACACCTGCGTGTCCACTTGGACACATAAATCTTGATGCTTGTGAGTATGTGTACATGTGAGTGAACAAGTGAGTGCATGAAGACAATGAGAGAACAACTGTGAATGCGTAAAGCCAAATAACTTTAAGATTTTATAAACAAGTATCACATTTTCCTTCACACTGAGTAATATTGCACTGCTCTTCCTGTAACACATGCATAATTCTTAAAGATCATTTGATGATGAGAAAGCAGAGCTCAGAGTCCAAAAGTCCCTGAAGCCAGCTGGAGATTTGGATTAGAAGCAAAAAGACAAAGGACACAGAATCTGTGCCACAGTCCTCTACTTAAGAGGCTAAAGAAAAAGAGTAATCTTTATTTATGCCAAAACTTACCTCACTCAGCTAAGGAATTTCAGTGTTTAAAATGAGCAGTCCGTACTAGTGTAAGAATCTGGTTCCATGTACATACACCATAGCTGGAACAAGAGCATCTAGTAGAAGGTGGAATTATGAGAACATGGCCACACTTCACAGCAATTCATTTGTTTTACTGGAATGGAGCTATAAAGATACTTCTTCAAGATAGTATAATACAGCAAATAAAATTAATCACTTAGGTTATTCTTTTTCAAAAAAGACCTCAGAATCATTAATGTCTCAGGAGAAGTTATTTTAAACATTCAGATGTTAAAAGCAGGTATAAAAGCATCACACTGAATCTGAGTTACTAAACCTACTGTAACATGAAGAGGGGGAGTGTGCATGACAAAATTCAGGAAGTCAATACTATTTTAGCTTAGTTTTTTGAGAAAACAGTGATCTTGGAGGGCTGGGGGAAAATATGGGAAAATTTAAAAAAAAAGAAGTGATGATAAACTGAAGATTAAAAAAAAAGAGAAGCCAAAAGGATCTTTCATGAGACAAAGAGAAAAATGGTATGCTAGAGCTGTCATAAAGCTATGGTTTGTAGGGGCGAGGAAAATGTTCTTTTTTAGACTTCTTTTTAGTCTTATATTCCCCTGAATTGCTATACATAAAAAAACAGAAGTGAAATGGATACCCTTGTTCTGAAAGGGATATTAGAGGTTGGGTTTTTTTTGCTCATGACCAAGAAGGTTTTGTGCATGTGTATCAATACATATGAGTGAAAATCTATTAGAGGTTTTGCTGGTAAATACCATGTTGCTGGCAATGAAACAGTGCACATCTATTGCATGAACATGCCAGTGTACCAGTCCATTGTAATTTTAAAGATTGTGGGGAAATATAGGGCATAATTCCTGCAATCTCTTGCCAAAACGAGGAGAGGCTGCGGTTAGGCCATGGCAGTTTGCACTGATATTGGAATACACATAGAAGTTATTTTTTAAATTCCCTTACTCAAGGGTCATAAGTCTGCTTTTAATTTTACTGAATGACCCTGCTAAATACAAATAAAAATTTACCAATAAAGAGTATGCATTAATTTGACACTACACACAATAACCCCAAATTTCAGATTCTTAATATTGCATTAATTTGCATAGCTGCCTGACACCTTCTACAGTATTTTTTTAATTAGCCACCTTCTCTTGTTATGCATACCATCTATTTATGATTCTGCAGATGAGCAATTCTAGGAAGTAATGTTAGCATGAAAAGCAAATAGCTTAGTTTGACCTCTTCTGATCCCCACCAGTCCCCATATAACAAATTATTATGATGATCTGAGAGCCCGCTGAAGCCCTCAAGAGGTTAAAAAAAAAGTTATTTTCGTAAACACATTCATTCTATATACTTAGTAAAAAAAATGTCATTCAAACCCATTTTTTTTCTGGATACTCATTGTGCATCAGGCAGAAGTATTTGTCTATTTAAAAAGTATGCATAAAATAGCTTTTTCTTGTAGGTTTCAGAAATAATGATTTAAAAATCTAATTCAGACAACTACAGTAACGAAAACTTTTGACATTCTTCTAGAGTAGACCTCGGGAAATATTTTCCTCCAAATATCAGAGAACCTATTTCCTAAATTCTCTGTCAATGTGTCAAGCACTACATAATTCATTTACAAAAACCACAATCTAACAATATTTTCTTAACTTGATGGCTCATACTACATTTCCGAAGTTAAACTGCCAATTTCTTACACCAAAATTATCATTTATTTTGAACCTTATTCTGTTCCTTTTTTTTTTTTTCAAGAAGGAAGGAGTTTTGAAGAGATTTCCATAAACCTTTCCAAGCCAAGAAACCTCTGAAGAGTTAAGCTGAAAAAAGAAAAGCGGGTTGGGGAGGGAGAGAGAGGAGAGAAGTAAGGAAGAAGAAAAATCCCTAGGTGTTTTAAATGGAAAGGAACAAGTGAACTGAATTAGGAACAGTCACTGTCTTCCTCATCTTAGGATGAGGAACAAAGAAGTTAGCATGAAGAACATTTGAACATCATTGATCACTTTACTAAAAGTCACGGCATAACCACAGGAACAAAAAATACTTTTTCACTTCAATAAAAGAATGTCCCATACCACAGAGAAGCCTGAAATTTTGGGGGGGGGGGGGGGGGAGGAACCAAACAAAACTTCCAAAACCTCCAAAAAACCAAAGTAAAGTAAAAATACTGAGAACAACACTGGCATTTCATAAAAAGCAATATGAATGATGTTGATACACTGGGCATGCCAAAGACACTATTCATGCAGACCACACTGATTCCTTGAGTGTGCTGAAACAGTAATGCAAAAAACTGTATTCTACATGTTGATTAGTATCATTTGAGGGTGGCTTACTAATATGGGGCTTTTTTGATAAGTATGTAAACCTGGAATTGCCAGACATGCAAAAATTTATAAGAAATTTAAGCCTTTTATGACTAAGTGTTACAGGAGGTTTCAGTGTTGAATATACTGGAGATCTTGATACGTATCACAATAAATCTGAGCCAATGTTTGTTGTGCAGCAAAAATATTTGAACATTGACAAATCTTCAGATGACTTTTACAGCTGTTCAATGGACAGAAGGTAGGTACGGATGAAGTACCAGCCGCTCTTGGGAGTTTTAAGATTGAATTTATGAGCTTCTGTCATACTTTCAAGACTGTTGCATTTATCCTTGTTCTGCAACAAATGCAACCCTTTTATTTTTATTAGTTAATTGAGAAAAAAAATGAACTTTACCAGTGTAGCATGAAGACAGTTTACCTATTTCAGTCTGAAAGGAAAAAAATTATAAAGATACACACACAAAAGGAAAATATGGAATGAGAGAGTACTCAAGCATTTCTGTGTAAAATAACCACCAATGTAAAGACTCATACCAGCATACTTTACTGCTAATGCATTTCATACAGAATAAAGTCACAAAAAGGAATTTATTGTTCCTCTGTGTTTCCACAGATTGATTCCTATCTTGCCTGCTTGTCTTCCCTGCTTATTTTTACTGTGTCTAACTGAGATTATCCTTCCTGCAGCTGCAGAAAGAGAAAAAAAAAGAATTATCAACAGAGCTAAACTAGACTAAAAAATTGCATACATACTGGCATCTTTAGGCCCACAGATGAAAAAGAAATGGTGAAAAAAACACAGCCCTGATGACTAGTACTCTGTTTGTTCTGCAGATCCCTTTTTCTTGGTGCAAAATGAAGCCGTGTAGCTGCTAAGATTAACAACTAGCTCTCAATGTGAAAACTTCACACAACTTTACCAAAGCCACTTTAGTGGTCAAATCATAGAATCATGGAAAGATTTGGGTTGGAAAAGACCTTAAAAATCATCCAGTTCCAACCCCCTGATATGGGCAGCGACACCTCCCACTAGACCAGGTTGCTCAAAACCACATCCAGCCTCTCTTTGGAAGCTCCAAAGGATGGAGCATCCACAGCTTCTATGAGCAACCTTTTCCAGTGTCTCACCACCCTCAGAACAAATAATTTATTTATAATATCTAATAAAAATCTAACCTTTTTCAGTTTAAAACCATTAGCCCTCATCCTATTGCCACACTCCCTGATACAAGAGACCTTCCCTACGTCCCTGTAGGCCCCCTTTAGGTACTGGAGGGCTGCTATAAGGTCTGGCTGCAGATGCCTTCTCTTCTTCAAGCTGAACAATCCCAACTCTCTCAGCCTGTCTTCATAAAAGAACTTCGTGCTTGTACTGGGTCTGGTGGGGAAAGGGTTAATTGTTCCCAGGACCTAGCAGGGTCCCATCCCATCCCATACCTGATCCCACAGGTATCCCATCTCATTTGAGCTACGCCCATGGGGATGGCCCGTGCTAGCCGGGGAGGGGGAGGGAGAGGAAGTGACATAAAGAGGAGGAAGTCGCACCCCTGGGGCAGAAGGAGCAGGGAGAGCAGTGCGGTTGGGTGGGTTCCGGGTGCCTCAGCAAGCGGCAGTACCGTGATCGCGGTTGTATACTCCTCTGTCCGTGTTATCATTGTTATTTCTTGCAGCTCTTGCTATTTTGGTTAATTGCCCTTGTCTCAACCCACGAGTTTTTCTTTCAATTTTCCCCTCCTGGCCACGCCGCCGGTGGGGACTCTGATCTGTGCGAGCGGCTGCCATGTGGTCCTCTGTTCCCATCTGAGGCCAAACCACGACAGTGCTCCAGCCCCCTGATCATCTTTGTGGCACACCTCTGGACTCACTACAACAGACCCATGTTCTTCTTATGTTGAGGACTCCAAAAGTGGGACACAGTAGTCCAGGTGGGGTCCTATGAGAGCAGAGTAGAAGGGCAGAATCACCTCCCTCAACCTGTTGACCATACTTCTTATCAACCCCAAATCCCTCTCCTCAGGGTTGCTCTCAACCCAATCTCTACCCAGTCTTTATTTGTACCTGGGAATGCTATGACCCAGGTGCAGGACCTTACACTTGGCCTGGTTGAACTTCATAAGATTTGCACAAGTCCACATCTCAAGCCTGTCCAGGTCACTCTGGATGCATCCCTTCCCTCCAGCATGTTGACCACTCCACACAATTGACAGACTTGCTGAGGGTACATTCAATCCCACTGTCCATGTTGCCAGCAAAGATGTTGGCATCAACAACAGTCCCAGTGCCAATCCCTGAAGAACACTCCTTGTCACTGCTCACTACTTGGACATTAAGCCATTGAATAGACTCTTTGAGTGCTGCCATCCAATCAATTTCTTATCCATCGAGTGGTCCATTGTCAAATCCATTTGTCTCTAAGTTAGAGCAAGGGTGTTGTAAAGGACAGTGGCAAATGCTTTGCTCGAGTCGAGGTAGATAATGTCAGTTGCTCTTTCCTTATCCACCAATGCTGTAATGCCCTCATAGGCCACCAAATTTGTCAGGCATGACTTGCTTTCTAGTGAAGCTAAAAGACAAGTCACCTCCTTCCTTTCCACATGTCTTAGCATAATTTCCAGGAGGATCTGTTATATAGAATGACATAGAGCATGAGTGAAATATGAATCAATGACATAGAACGCTGCCTGCAAGAACAAATTAGGAGATTTATGGACCAGATCTCTTCTAGTCTCACATTCTTGTAACCAAAAGAAGCAAGAAGTTTCTATGATGCAGGGCCTTCATTTCTAATTCAGGGGCTGGTTGAAGTTAAAGCCTCCAGTAGGAATGCAGAGTCTGACTGACATCAGCAAGGGGCATTCACTAAGGTGGTAAGAATGGCCCTCAAACAGACAACTCTTCAGGCCAGGTTTAAATAGCACTCAACATGAGAAGTGTTTTGCAATGACTGAGCTATTCTGATTTCAGACCTGTAGTTAATCCTTCTCATTTAGAAGCCTTCAGCACAGCTCGAGTAATATTTTTTTCATTACTCAAATATTTTTTAGACACATATAATACATAATCTAAATTTCATATTTAAATCCCCCAAGTTTTTACTTACTTAATGCTTTGCTCTCGTAAGATATCTGTCCTCATTTGCAAGGATTTAAACAAGAAAGGGGGTGAAATAAATCCTTCCTATTTTTGATTTAAAGCAGAACGTAACATATATTTCATTGCTGCCCTTTGTACCTGTCATAGGGGGTTAGAAGCTGAAGGACAGCAACCCTTCTTGGAAGGAATTAAGAGCTTTTACCCACAGAGAAACATAAAGGCAAGAGGGAATCTTAGTATGACTAAGATTACCTAAGAGACTCCCTTAGCATCCTTCAGGAAAATACAGTATGAGAGTGCCAATTGCCACAAAGCTGAATACCACATTTAAGGAAAGAATCCACTGTATCCATTTAGATATCTCCTGCTTGAGAGAAAACTTTCTCACAGGTTTTCATTGTGTGTTGCCTGCCTTCCTTGGGTCACCTCCTGTAGGGGGCATTTACACCTGTGTCAGTCTCCAGGGGAATGTTGCTGTTTCAGTCTGGTCTCTTTCCAAACTGGTTGCTTTTAAAGACTGTATTTCCATATTGCACATCTTGAAAATTTGATGATCTTCTGGTGAAGTCTTTTCCTCATGTTGGTGCATAAGATGTGAAAAGTTACACTCCCATGTCTTTTGCCAGTGGGTACCCTTCAGAAGAAAAAAAAGGCTGAAAAAGATGTGTCTAGGAAAACTGAGCAGCAGCCGTACAGAGTTTACATGAAGAGTTCTCCCTCCATTGGCATGAAAACAAGTATGTTGAGAAATGTAGGTAGGGTATATACACTTGCAGTAAATACACGTATTCACTTGTCCCACAATATTTAAAAACAATCTGGATAATTCAAATAGTTGAATAAATCCTAACCTGAAGAATCTATTCACCCAAAAAGATGAACTCTGGAAAAAATGACAGTTTGTATAACCCCTTCCCCCAACTTTTCATTAATAGGAGCTTTACCATAGCAACTACATACAATTATATTTTGCAGAGATTATTCTCATGCATTCAGTCAGACAGGCCCAATTTTATAACTGTTGAAAGACTAAAAAGCAAATTATGTGGCTGATTGAATAACCTTGCATGCAAATTAAATGTGGATATTACAGTAATTAGAGCAGGAGCTAAAGAATGAAGCAAAGGGTTGCATTGTAACAGGATAACCTTGCAGTTTTAGGTGAAGAGAACCATATGTAATACCTAGCATAAAAGAGTATTCAGAACTCATGAGAATTAAAGGATAGCAAAGATAACTGTCTTGTACATCGTGACATACACCCATTGCAGAACTGTTATTTCTTTGCATTCGGAACACAGAGGGAAATGTTATGGTCAACTGGCAAATTAACAGGAATACTCGACATTATACTACATAGAAAAGGGAAATCATGGTTGATGCCTTTGGATAAAAAGGCAAAATAGTTATTTTAATATCCCTTCCATAGAATGTCAGTTAGTGCTCTGCTGCAGTTTGAATAGAAGTGAAAAATGGCTTAACATTATATTTGCTCAAGGGAGCTCTGAGCTCCAGAACTTAGAAAAGATACATAAACATTATTTGTAAGACCATTCCAGTAGGAGAGTGGAAGGATGCAATACGCCAATGTCTTTACATAGGAAAACATTCCTGCTTGTTTTAAGTAAGGTTTCAGCAATTCTGTAAATTCAGTAAAAAAAACCCCAACAAGTGCAAAAAAATCACCAGAATTCACTATGGAATGAAATCAAGGACATAAGTATCAATCTAACTCCATGGGGCACGTTCTTAGGCTGGTTTTCAGCATGTGATCTATTTGCTATGGTTAATGAAGCTGACTTGTAGTAAATGCCTGTAGGCCCAGCTACAGACAACGGTAAATGCAAGGCAATTTGATTTATCTTCATCGTCTCTTGTTGTGGGCCAGACTAAGCTCACAGAGAGACTAGGACACATCAAATTACCTATAGGAACACATTGGCTGAGTAACCACAACTCAAATGCCTGACAGTGGCTATGGAGACACAAATGCTCCACTCTCTTTGATTTAAAGCACTGAGGACTGTGAGGTATGCCACACGTAGATATTTTGAGCTTCAGTGCTGCTTTATAGTGTACAACCAGGACAGGCTTTTCTGGGGGGCTACACTAGTGTTTCTGGGCTCAGCCAGGCTGTTTATGTTACAGCAGTGATTTTCTCTGTCTCTGTGATTTCTAAAGTATGTGACAGTAAATGGAAATTGCTATCAACCACAGATTTGCTGGCCTGTTAAAGAGGTGAGATGCTCTTCCTTTACATGCCAGAGGATGCTACTTTCCTCTCTCCTCATCTATCCTGGGAAAAGGAGAAGGAACTGATTATTCACTATTTTGATGAACAGGTTAAACTCTGTTTTAAGCAAGAAGTTAACAGAAATGCTGGGTCTAAGAAAGACTAGAGCTCATCACCGAATCACAGAATTGTAGGTGTTGAAAGGGACCTTCAGATATCATCTAGACTAACCAGCCCTGCCAAAGCGGTTCACCATGGTATTCTGAACAGGTTGGATAGGAACAAATCCAGGCAGTTTTATAATATCTCCAGAGAAGGAGACTCCACCTGACTCAGAGCAGCCTGTTTCAGTGCTCTGTCACCCTCAAAGTAAAGAGTTTGTCCTTATTTTCAGACAGAACTTCCTGTGTTCCAGCTTGTGTCCTTTTCACCTTGCCCTGTCACTAGGCATCACTGGAAGAGTCTGGGCCCATCATATTGACACCTGCCCTTTAGATATTTTATCAGCATTGATGAGATCCCTTCTTCTCAAGGCTAAACAGGCCCAGGTCTTTCAGCTTTTCCTCATAAGAGACATTCCCTTGATCATCTTCATAGCTTTCTGATGAACTTATTCTGATATTCAAGTCCTTCTTGAACTGGGGACTCCATATGTGGCCTCACCAGCACAGAGTAGAGGGGGAGGATGACCCTCCTCAAACTGCTGGACACACTCTTTTTAATGCACCTCAAGAGATCATTGGCTTTCTTGGCCACAGGGCATATCGCTGCCTCACGGTTGTTGTCCACCAAGATTCCAAGTTCTCTCACTACAAAGCTGCTTTCCAGCAGATCAGCTCCTAACCTGTACCAGTGAATCTGAACACACAGAACCAGAACACACCAAACCTGAGCACACCCACATGGTTTCTTCCTAAGCAAGGGTATCTGGAAAGTAAACAATGACTCAGGTCATTAAATAAGAAATAGACCTGCTGGTCGCAAGGATAATGCTTCAGGAAATATGTATCAGTGGAAAATGCAAATCTCAAATCAGCAGCAAATGGACTGCACTCAGACAAAGGGAATAGAAGCAGGAAAGGAGAGATACATTAACGACATACCATCCTAACAAGTCCAGCACTGGGAAGCCTACGTACCATAAGTATCTATGGTATAAATGTCCAACAAGACATGTGTTGGGAAAAAGGGTCTTTACCTACTGGACACTTTTTACAATTTTATATATTTTTTTTTGCTTTTTAAGAATATGTGTAGTTTGAGTCTGGGCAAAAAGTCACAGAGAGGCCAAACCCTTTCCTGTGCTAGAACCTTGACTGCATGAACCTCTGATTATAACCAACTCATTTTATATAGATTTTTCTTTAGCAAGAGGTCCATGGGCAGTGCCCAGAGTATGAGTTACTAAAAGGTACCTGACAACTATTTCATCAACTGCTTGCTGTTCCCAACTTACTTCCTTACTTGATGTTTGTGTAGAAAGATTGTGCTCTAGAGAGAGAAGTGAGTTGAAGGAAGGAGTGCAGGGTGGCAAGTAGAGCCCCCACAGCCTTTTTCTTTCTCAAATCTAATTCTGAGTCTATGAAATTACAGCGAGACAGAGCCAAGCTGCACCCATTTGTAGGTTCCCCAAAGCTTTCTCCAACAGGAAGAAAGTCAGGTCTACCAGCTCTAACATCTGGAAATCCAGTTGCCTGTTAACGGCTTCTCTGCTGAGCTCTATTGCCTGCTCTCCACTGAGGTAGAGAGCGACCAGGTGATGCTCTGCTACCTCAGTGCTCCTTGGTGGAAGATGAGGCAGCTCTCTCAGGGTGGGAAATGAGCACTTCCAGCATGAAAAATCTCTCAATAATAGCATGCAGCTCTTAATTTTTATCTCTGCCTCAGTGCTAGCATTGGTATAGAGTAACCTATATAGATTCTGTATAAGAAAATAAAATAATATATACTTTTGTTTGTTTCTGTAAGGCAACTGTATGAAGTTCAGTGCTATGAGAAGTGACCCAAGAGACTCTAAACATTTAAGGATACACAGGAAAGCAAGGACAGAAGTTGATGGAGGATGAAGAGCTGGTGAAAGGCTCCAGTCATAGCTTTCCTTCCCACATTGGCAGAATAACTTTGCAACAAAGTAGGAGAAAATGAGAATAAACTAATCCTACCTGTTAGGCAAAAGGAAATTTTTGTGGTATGTTCTTTCTGGATTTTGCATGTATATGGCATTCATATTCTGGAAGGCAATTTTTTCTTATATAGTGATTTTGCTAATTTCAAAATAAGCTGCAGCTGTGTAACACTAAATCGGTACTCATAATCTCAATGGTTAATGAAAGAGATGTCTCTTTATAAACCCTTGCCTGCATTAAGAACTGTAGATGGATGTACCTGTAGATGGATCTGCTGGTGGTCTGACCTCCCTCCCATCCTTGGACAATTGCTGTTTCCATGACACCCACATTGACTCCTAGGAATCACTCAACAAGCCAGCCATGTTAATGCCTTAATCCTGACCCAGTAACTCATGTAAAACACTGCAGGCTTTGGAGTGTGGACTAGGTGTGGGAGAGAAGACTTTTTCCCTTAATGCCTTCTCTACTGTTATAAATCACAAAAACGAGGCAGACCTTTGCACCTTTTATTCTCCATTTCTGATGTGAAAGAAACACCAGCAGTTCCATTCTGCCAGTAGGATGTCAGAAGGAGGAAAATTTGACTCCTAGAACATACTGCAAGGCTGTTGGTCCCACCTGGCCTCTGCAAAAGCAGCAGTAAAATTGCTCTATTAACCACCATTGACAAACTTCCTGCTCCTTGTTGGGAGACAAAAAGAAGAAAAGGGAGGAAATAACCCCAATCCACTCAAACCTACAAGTTCAACAGATAGTAGTAAGGTATGCAAATATTTTCCAAAGCAACATTTGTTTTAAAGTTAAAAGAAACAAAATTTCTCAACTATGTTATGTTCGTGATTCGTCTGCAGGAGAGCAAAAATCCTGTAATACACATTACATACCCAGTGTCAATTTACAAGGAAATTCTTTATCCCAAAATACTCAGTTTTGAAAATGTTTAAATTTCTAGTTTGGAAAAAGGAGCCACACGAGAAAAAATGCAAGTACTTTTTTGGTTCATTAGGCAGTATAAATTGAGCTTAGCTCCAAACTCTTTTAACCAATCTTCTTTTGGTAACACAATTTGGAAATCAATCTGCCCACAAAAGGGTTCTTTGGTAGGAAGACTGAGCTGCCTTGACTAAAATTTTAAAAACCTTGTCCAAGTGCTACAGCAAATGATATGAAGGACCAAAGTCTTTCCCTTTTAAACTTAAGGCACTGCATTAAAGAAGCTCTCTTGCTAGTCTTTACTATTGGACTCACTATAGAAGTTAGGATTGAAAATTCCAATCTATACAGGAAAAAGTTTCTCACTTTCACTGTATTGCGCCTTACTTACCTACAGGTAATTGAATACTTACAGTTTCAATCAAAGAGCTTGTTACCATAGAGATTGAGAAATTTAATATGGTTAAGTTTATTATGATGATGATGATGTAGATTTATGACAACGCAGATGAAACTTTCCACTTTGAATAGTTAGCTCTAATTAAAGCACAGTGTAGCAGATAATGCACTGTGTAACCATATGCTTATTTTTTATCTTCTGGTTTGATTAATAAATTTTAGTCCATTCCAAAGGGGATTTACGTGTTATTCTGTCATTTACATTGTAAACACACAAACAGCTATGCTTAAAATATATAACACATTAATATCATCTCACAATTCAATGTAGTTCACAGAGGCCCTAACATTAACAAAGACAATTGTCTCTTCCTCAAATTCACAAATGCAAAAATGTATGATTTTTAGATCTTTATTTTACCTGAAGCTGAAATAGCTTAGAATTGTTTAGTTATTCTGTTGCATCTGGGATTTGTCTAACAGGTTAATGAGTTACAAAAGGCTTAATGCTCTAAAATCCATTTAAGTGTCTAATTCAGAATGTATGCCAGAGCCTTTGTGACATGGATTTTATGAAGCTAGTAGCAGTATTGTGCCCACTAGGTTTTTTAAGTTATTACAAGTAAGATGAAGACATTGCATAGTACATGCATTTGAAAGACCCAGCTTTGTTTTATTGAACACATTCTGCTTGGAGACAGAATCTGTTCCCTGATCATAAGACAGTTTGTACCAGGATATTAAAGAGAAAACATACCAACAAAAAATGTGGGTATCTCCTAGGGGTGACAGGAGGTGCTTGAGCCATGCTAGCCTGGGCAGAGCAAATACTCCAGACACAACTGATGGTGCTAGGCAGAACAACTTATATGGTGATCACATTTCATAAGAAATGTTGCTGAAGAACAACATATTTTGGCAATGTTGTAATTATACAATTCTCTGTGAGAACTACTATGAGGACTAATTGAATGAGATCTGGAACAGAAATCTTCATCAATTTTGGCCAGAGAGATGGCTTGGGGAGAGCCAGCTCTGCACACCCAGGAACAACTTGGTGATGTAGTAAAACCATTCAGATGTTCAGACATCTCTAGGGCTAGTTATCCACTCCTTGTCCACTCCATGTGATTATTTTGAATTAGTAAAGTCTTTGATTAGCAGAAGTATTACTGAAGTCAAAGATTTAAAGTAGTATGAAACAGTAATAATACTCAAGAGACTAGCTTTTTTAATACCCTATATTACAAATAGGGTATAAATGAGCAAGCTGCACAAAATAAGAATTATATCAGGACAAAAAGATTTACAATTATTGGGATACTTAAGAAGACCAATAACACCTTAAATCAGATTCTCCAAGAAGGATTTAGTGATCAGATGGCCATTTTGCACTTACATAAATGCCAACCCATAATCTAATTACAACTGTTTGTGATTAAGCAGCTGAGCCATAAGATGCTTCTCAAATCTTCAGCAAGTGTATGGCAATAGTAAGGAACTGTGACTGTATATCTTCTTAAGTTGGTAAAATATGCTCGATGTTGATTGAGACTATATGTGGACCACTAAGCTTAAGTGACTCTGCTATGGAATTTCTTGTTCCTGCCCTATTTTGTACAGCAAGCAGCAGAAGAGGGAAGAAGTAGAAGGCTAAAGAAAAAGGTAAGGGATTTTACAGCCAGACAGAAGGTTCAGGCATTTTCAACAGAAAGGAGAGAATGAACTTAGCCTTCCAACCCAAAGTACAACTACCTAAGTGTTAACATGAGCTGTGGTACCCAAACAGTTCAGAAGGCTACCTTGTGTCTCTTTGTCTGTGTCTTGCAGGCAGTCTCCGTTTTCTCTTCCCCTCACCATCTTGCCCACACCTATCAAGTGCCTGTCCAAACCATTTTCCTTACTTACATTTTTCACCATATTTTAATTCTCAAACCTCTCCAACAGCTCAGGCATCAAAACGTGAACATCTTGCAACCAGCTTCCTGAATAAAGTTGAGTTCTTTATTCTAACTTTCCTTATTTTCTATTTATTTTATTTGATCTCACTTACACATTTGCCAGCTTTCTCACAAGTATTTCTATGTGATTTTAGTACATTTAGTACATTTCTATGTACTCTAGACATGGGAAGTAACCTAATTAGAAAACTGTAGTAATAGAGGAGAGCAATTAGAAACAGTTTATTTTTTTATTTTAAAATGAATTGCACAAACACTAGCTAACACTAGTGCTCCATGTTGTACAGAATATGTGATTTTTTTACCAGCCAGCCTAACAAATCCAGGCTTAATGTCTGCTTCATAAGCATAGATTCATGCAGTTATTGATCATCTTTATATTCCTTTATCCTTTGAAGGAGAAGACTACCCGTATAGAAACAGAAAAGTTTAAGGGAGAGAAAACGAATGAGAAATGCATTGCTTATTTGCCTTCAAAAACTGCGAAAAAAGTATGTTTTTAAAGTAAGTTGCATCTCAAAAAAAAAAAAAAAAAGGCTATGTTTTGAATGGACTATTTAAAGAAGTTATTTACCCTTTTGTTTAGAGTTTTAATTTAATTTAATTTAATTTTAATTTAATAACCCTGAAAATTTTAAGATCTTAACATATGTAAACAATTTTTGCCTAAAACATGGATAATAATTGACATAGCAGCTCTCGTGATATAGGGTATTTCTCTAGTAGTTATTTATTTCAGGGAATTACAGGTCTGGTCATGTTAAGAAAAAAGTCTATGTACTAAAATGGAATGACAAAAATTTTAATCAGAGGATGATATGGGGTTGGAAGGGACCTCTGGAGATCATCTAGTCCAACCCTCGTGCCAAAGCAGGTCCACCTAGAACAGGTTGCATAGGAACATGTCCAGGTGGGTTTTGAATGTCTTCAGGGAAGGAGACTCCATGATTCCTCTGGACAGCCTCTTCCAGTGCTCTGCCACCCTCAAAGTAAAGAAGTTTCTCTTCATGTTTAGATGGAACTTCTTATTTTCAAGTTTGTGCCTGTTACATCTCACCTGTTACACTGGGCAGCACAAAAAAAAGTCTGTCCCCATCCTTTTGATACTTAGCATTTAAATATTTAGAGGTGCTGATCAGATCCCCCTTCAGTCTTCTCTTCTCTTCTCCAGACTAAAAAGACCGAAGTCTCTCAGCCTTTCCTCATAAGAGGGATGTTCCAGTCCCCTTATCTCTTTGTAGCCTGAAGTCATTTTTGTAGTTCTAAGGTTGAAATCAGAAACAATAGCAATGCGGATCCTGGGATTATATTGGGATAGAAGATAAGGAGTTTATCTTTTGTTTCAAAAGAGGAAACTATCAAAATCAAGGCCAAGTACAAGAAAGATCTTATTTGACTTAAAAATATTCACAATTTTTTATATTTCAGGGTTTTTTTTCCTTCCCCTACCATTGTACAAAATGTCTCTAGCACCCTCCTACAGTGGAATGGACAATATCATTTTGGGCACACAAAAACCTGCAATCTCTGGTGTAAAGATAATAAGTAGGTTATCTGTGTGAGGGTTAATGCTTTCCAGAGCATTATTTTATTAGTGTTTTGGTATCTTTCTCAGGGCAGCTTTTTCTGAGTGTAGGATGCTTGGAGCAGTTTCAGGTGATGTGATACCGACAGACTAACAAAACTATACTGTTCATTTCCACAGAGCACTATGCCTTCCAAGGCTTAAATAACTGACGCCAGGATCCAGAATATAGGAGGAAAAAATAATGCTTGCAAGAAGGGAGGTTTATGTGGTTTATGTGGTCATATGGATGGTAGAAAGGCTTGTTTTATTGCTCTTTTATTCAAAATAAATATGTAACAACTATCCAAACTGTGAGATCAGCTAGGCATGCTACAGACTATGATAACTGGAGTGTCCAAGCATGACAAGACTAAGACCCGTGGGCTGTTTCCTATACCCAGACTATTTCAGAAAGTGATGTAAAATTATTCTACTGGGATACATGGCCAAATACATATTCTTGTGCAATGCCTCAGACTTTATTTAGTCATTTATGAGTAGATATTTCCCTGTGTGATCTTTCCACAAAGAATTATTGCACAGATTACCCCTACATTTGTATATCCCCTGTAAGGACATTGATTTTCATTTAAGTGGCAACTTTCTGCTTGTGAATACTAAAAGAAGTAAAAAGGAAGGATCTTGTTTGCTTTTTTATATGGCTAGTTATAACCATAACTATTCTGTACTTTTTTCCTCCAAACTAAAAAATCTTTTATTAATGAGAAAAAACCACAACCCATTCATTCTTTCTTTGAAGAGGGTTCGACTCTTCAGTCCCTAGTTTAAAGTAGCATGAACAGCAGCAAAAACATTAAATAAAGCTACATCTAGACATTTAAATTGTGTACTTTTTTTTTTAATATTTTAATATTACCTATAACAGTCCTTCTCAAACTGCAATACACTATTCTTATTTCCCTTCTAGGCTATAAATACATGCTAGTTCCTTTTCCAAGAGTAGAAACGGAAGTTTTATTCTCCCGCATGTAGGACTGCCAGCACATATAATGCCCAGGCGGGAAAAATCAAACAGTTGCCTCCTCTCAAAATGCATCTGCCTGGTAAATGAAAGGCTAGCCGCACTTCATGAAAGCCCCTTTGTACTACTGACAGCTTTCTGAAGGCCAGTGAGAGGATGCCTCTGATTAAAGCTCCCAAATCCCAAAAGTTCCTTCTATTACTGAGGTACAAGAGAGTCTCCTTGGGATATGTCCTCATAACCAGGTAAGGAGAGTTGAGCTTTAATAAAACAGAATTTGTTTTTTTCATCTGTACGCATTTGTCATGTCAAAGCATTGCTCAGAGCAGCAAGGAACAGCATGTTAGCAAGACTCCTTCTCACTAAGCTTGCCTCAATAGAGGAGAACTGAATCTTCCTGTCTCAAGCTCTTCCTCAGCATTGTGCTTGGCCTCTGCAGCCTTGACATCTGCAAGACCTTCCCTGCTTTTAATCCTTACTATTACATTTATCATGCAAGCCTGCTATTTTCTCAGCTCTTTGAGCCTCTGAAGCCTTTTGATTTCTCAAGCCCCGGGAATTTTTCAAAAGGGGGCCACCAGAGGGCAAAGCCAGATCACAAACATTTGAGCTCGCTGTGTCTCTGTCCTGCAGTCCAGCGTGCGGTGGGGTTTCAGGACAAGCCTGGCAAGTCCCTGGATGTTCTCAGTTCACATAGTCACATGTCACAATTGTTAGTATTTGTAAGCACCACCCAAAAACCCCAATCATCAGGAAAGCCTCAGCATCTCTGGGATCAGGAATTGAAGGCCTGACAGTGTAATTAGACAACAGCCTCATTAACCTAATAACCTTTTTCAGTACTTGTGGGAATCTTAAACATTATGCTGTAAGAAATTAAGGAGAACAACAGGGGAAAAAATAAACCAAAAGGAAATGAATGATTTCCATGTTAGGCACTTCAGTTCTTAATTTGAACTCATTGAGAAATAGTGTAGAAGTCTCACGTATTTAGAGAGGGAAAAGCTTTGCAACTTCATCTCTAGAATCATTTGCTCTGAGTGACCCTCGCCACCATGTTTATATAGCACACGCAAAATCACAGTAGAGTAACCAGCTGTCACAAGAGACACATCCTATATAAGACGGTAGATAGAGGATGCTTTTTTTTTGAAGTTTATCAGAAAAACTTACCAAATATGCCTTTCTTCCACAGAAAGTATCCAGTCCCCAAAATATATTTCAAACCGTTCATGCACATGACCTTCTAAGAGAGGGTCTCATTTAAGGCAGACCAAAATGCACCTGCATCTGCCTGAACTTGAGACAAAACACCTGTCCCTATCCCTCCGTAAAGGCTCCTTCCCTTCTCTCTTTCAGATCAGTGTCTTCCAAAGTATTTATGTTCTCTCCACTCTATGTGCTATTCATACCGAAGATAATTAATGATCATACGAAAGCAAATTCACTATCAGTCCTTTTGAACTAGTTTTTGTGAGCAGTTTTTCTCAAGCAGCAGTGCCATCGGCGGCCAGCCATTCATATCAAAAGTGAGGAGAGGCTGTTGCATGTCATGAACGCTCCACACCTGCTTCTAAAGACAACACACCACCCCCCACGCCACATGCACATACCCACCACCACAGCTGGTTTTGAGTTTTAATAAACTTCTGCTGAGCCAGACACTGGCATATTAGTCTCCAGCCTAAGCAGTGAGACGGCTGGTAAAATATTTATTTTCCAGTGAGATATGATTTGGTATGCACTGAAGATCCATGCAGCACCTCATCAGCAACAGCACTACTTCTGAAGCACTCCAAAAGCAGGGAGGCAATCACTCAACCAGTAGAGCTTGGTGTCAGAAAGTGGAGCACACTGAGACCCAGATGGATGCAAAATGGTGGTGTTAGTGGTCACTGCAAGCAAGGGGGCTGCTATGCCCACAGTCTAGAAAATGATCCATCTGGAACTGGTTCAGGAAGACATCTACCCATTTAAAATCTGTGAATGGAAAATGTTTTGTTGCCTAATTCACACACTCATTTTGGCCTGACTGTACTGAAAACTTAACATGGAAGCATGACATTGCACAGCTGAACTACCAATTTCAATGTCTAGAAGCAAAACGCAAACAATTAATAATGTAATCTTTATCTTTATTAGAAACGGAATCTTCAAAATTACATTCCTATCATTTTAAAATGTACTGGTGCCTTTCTGAAAAGAACCTCGCCCTTCAGAAGAATTCCTGTTATTGGACTACATTTTTTAAAATTTCTCCTCCTTTTTTAATATTATCTTGTTGTCATGTGAACTTATGTTTAATGTTTTAATAATACTCTCCTGTTGATTATTACCCCTTTCACCGCTTTTGACATAAGTTAGTATTGCTGTGAAGAGCTTGATGCTGAGATCAGCAGACTTTAAAAATCACCAGATACCTTGGGTTTGCGCAATTCTTTATATTTAAAAAGGAAAGTGCAATAATATACAAAAAGCATGTCATAAAGTCTACATGAGACAATTTCATGAGAAGCCAACAACTTTCAAAGAGTATTTTTATGTTTATAGTTGCATGGAGGGAATGGTATTAGAAAAATTGTTCTCTTCTATCATTGAACTATAAAATATGAGATCTTTAAAATAAATTTTATATATAATTTTAAGCTACCATAAAAGTATGTTTGGGATCCAGAGACTACAAACCATTTCAATGTCCAATTCTGTCGTGCCCCCAAGCTCTCCTCCTCGTATACTTTTCAAAGAGACTTGTAGCAGTATAGCTAACATAAACAAGGCGTATATTTAAGAATCCTTCAGAAGCAGTAATTAAGCTCTTATGCTTTTCACTTGTTGGGGAAATACTCCTGGATGCCTTCAGATCCCTTGTTAGCTTCTCTGCTCCCTAAGCTGCACAAAAGCAGGACAGACCTGGTACTTCCTCCTCTTGCATCTCAAAACATTTGTGCTCTAAAACCTGAGACAGAAGTGGGAAAGACACAGAGAATCCATTTTTCATTTTGTCTGTCCCTTCTTCCAGTAATGAGAATGCTATCATTTCTAGCCATCAGGTCTTAACGGTGTCGGCAAAACAGCAAGCCACAAACCTAAAATGCAGGTCCTTGCTCTCCTATGCCAGAGGGCTGGTGCAGCACTTCCACATAATGTCTATTATTTTCTATGTCTGGCCCCTACTCTGTCCAAAGATGGCTTCTTCAGTCCCCACCAATACTGCCACTGTCAGGCAACAGCTCTCAGCACTTGCCTCTCTTAGCAGTGCCTCTAAACCAAGAGTTCTGACAAAGCACATGAAGCAGGACAAATCACATCACAGTTTGTTTTGTTAATAAGTAGTAAGATATCTCTTATCATAGTTGGAAACCCTTTCCAAATTAGTCTTCTGTGGGAAAATTCCTTTTATTTGTATAGTTTTAGTCATCCACAAATATGTTGCATTTAAAATACATTTCACAGACCAAGACTCTTTCTATGATTTTATCACCTAAATTACATTAAAATAATTATTGCAAATAAATAAAATAGTCCCTTTAGATTATAAAACTGTGAAGTCCAAAGCAATAACAATACAAAATCACAGTTGAAAACATCTCACTTTTATCCAAAAACAACATCCCTTGTTCAAAGTTCTCAACAGTGAAGTGTCAAACCTTGAACGACATTCACATATCGCTCATAGAACAGGGCGCAGAAGAAAGTTGTCATTTTGTCTAGTGGATACTTCCTATCCCATATAACAAACATTACTGAAAAAGTATAAAAATTCTACAAATAACAAAGACCAAAACAGCATGCACTCTGTGCATACACTCTGTGTACATGAATTAAACATTAAACAATCAGAATAGAGAATGAGGGACACTAGTATCCTTTCATAGGCTTAAAAATATAACTTTTGTTGATTTTGCATTTATTATTTAAGCATTATAAATTCATTAACAAAATTATATTATATTAAGCTGTGTGGTAGATTTGAACTTCACATTTTTGCTTCCATGGGCAGTGTCAATTTATTTAAGAGACTCAAAACCTTTATGTATTTATTATTTTGTTTGCTTTTCCTGGAACATCAAATCCCAATCAGCCTATCACTGTATGATACAACATCTCCAGCACCCTGACACTGCATCAGCCAAGGAGCTTGATATTTTCAGACATTCGTGGCTTCACAGTCATTCTACTCCACAGTGCACCCAATCTCAGAAGGAACAATTAAAGTAAATTTCCTTTCCAGAGTTTCCCAGCTGTGACAGTGTCTAGAGACTTAGGAAAGAGCAATCCCAATATCTGAAGTTAACTTTTAAAAAAATCACACAATACTCCTATTTTGTTTCAATACCTTTAAATATAAGGAGTAACTCACCAAATTTGCCTGTTTATTCTTCATTTGGGCAGCCAACTCTCCGCAGACAAACTGCTATGAATCCAGCTGCCTTTCCCTCATTCTGGGAGATGCAGGAGATGCGACAGGTTCAAGTCTATCAGCAGAGTGCAACACTGGTGCATTTCTACAGCAGGGGAGCGGAAAAAGCAGGGGTGGAGGCAGAAGAGTCAGCCCTCACAGCAGTTTAAGAATTCTTGCATGTTGTTATTGCTGCAGGTTCCCGTGACTGGCTTTAGCTGATCTCCTCTCCTCTGACATTGCTGCTTGTTGAGGTGGGGAGTGCAAAGGAGGACTAATCACTGTACACCTCGAGCTGTTTCCTGCAGGAAACCCTGGTGTTTTATCTGCAGTGGAGACAATCGATACCTGGGGAGGAAAGAAGTTTTGCCACCTGTCACCTGAGATAAAATGATCAATTTCCTAATTCCAGTACTCATGCTGGATTCAAAGATGAGTGATTATTATCCCAGCTGGTTCTTAAAAGAATCTATGAATGACACTGATTGTGGGTATTAAAACTGGTGTTAAAGGCATTGTGGCACATGAGTTCATTGGATCTATTTATAGGTTAATTTTCCTCTGTTTATGGAGTCATGTTGAATATAGGAAGGGATAGGTATTTTCCCTTGTGAGAAGTGTTTCCCCTTTTCCTAGTAGGTATCATTACTTGCTAGATGCATAAATTGGCAAACGTTTCACACTAATGGCAAACTACAATGAAACAGTTGGTGGTTACATAACAATTCACTTTATTTATTTATAGCTGAATAAATAGAAGCTGCAGTGAATCAGCTTTGCCAGTGTTACACAGAGACTGAGAAGATGCTGTTTTCTAATATCTTCAGGGTCATGGGCTACCAGACAAAGCACCCCTACAGCCTCAGCTCTGCTTTCAAGAGTTGTTTATTGCCCTCAAAAGCAACATGCTCATCAGATCATTTCACGTCTTTGTAAGCAGGTAAAGGAGATTTGAGAAAATTCAAGTCACTGCTAGCAGAAGAACAAAATCAAATTTTGTTAATACAGCTTGCCTTAGTATGACTTTCGACAAGTCTCAGAATATTGAACAACTTCTTGGTGAAGTAAAAAAGAGTACTTTGAGCAGAAACAAATATAAGGATGAGAATTCTTTTTTCCCCATGAACTTTATGTGACTTTATTTAATTTTATTTTATCAAATATGAAAAAGTTCAGTGACTCAGTAAAGCTAAACCCTTTTCTCTACCACTTTCTGAAATGCATTGTTTTTTTTTTTAGCCTTAAAACCTTCTAGATACTAGGAAGCTACAAGAACCTCAGCTACATTTTTCATACATAGGCCTGACTGTGACATTCAGCCAGAAGCATTCCTGCCTCAGCTTCCTTAACAGTGTCCTCTGTTAGCCAAGCTATACCTCAGACTGTATATAAATACAGTGTCTCAGCAACACATTTCTCAAGGAAGGAAAGCAGTTCCCTCACTTAGCAGGGTCACCTGTTATATGGCAAAATCAAATTCGGTTTCTTTCTCTGCTCCAGGGGATTGAAAACTTCTCTCCCACCCCAAAGCAGTCACTCTGCCCACTTCAGTGCAACACATGGCTCAAGATTCACGTGTGACTGCAAGGAACGAAGGATGGTACCCCTGTGTGGCTCAGGAGTCCTGGAGGGGATAGAGGTTCTGATTCTCACATGGAGCCTCATTGTACAAGCTAGAACATGGGTTTGTTGTCCAATCACTAGTTAATGTTAAGAATCCCAGAAACGGGATGCAAAATTCCCTCCTTGCAGGACACAGCCTTTATGTCTGTTCCCAGCATAATGGCTGTTCTTGCAAACCATCCCAGCAGACCTTGAACATTTCCTGAGGCTGTTCCCAGTGCAAAGTAAGACTCTGGCTCCTCTTGCCTGTCCCTAATTTCTCACAGGTGCCTATGACTGTTCTGCATCTCCCAGCAGGCAGACTCCATTCATATACATGTGGGTTTCCCAGCAAAGAAAGGAGACAAATGAATGCTCTCTCTTTTTAAGGAAATTCTAGATGCTATTACATACTATGAGACCCAACATTATTTTCTGCATCTATGTTAGTCTTTTTTTTTTTTTCTGTCCTTGAAAAATCAGGGTACCAGGACCAGATGCATTTAAGAATTTATCCTGGAGCATGTATAGACACTTCTCTGAAGCACTGGGTGTAAGATTTGGAAGCTCTAATGAAAGTCCCTGTTTATATTAATATTTTCTTACTGACTAGCTTTAGGAGGTACTGTTTTGGGGTAGTTTGCTTTTCAGTGTGTACAGGGCTTTGAACTGAGGTCTAAGGTGCACTATAGTTTATTTGGAGTTTTCACACCAAATTGTATTCCAGGTACAAAAAGAATTATTCCAAGTATCAAATGTGCAGACCATTTCTACATTTTTGTCTTTTTTTTTTTCTTTTGTCAAATGTTTAAGAAAGTTGAATCCTTCATTTTTGTCCATTTGCAGAGACTTCTATTTTTTTACAGTACAAAGTAAAAATTTCTAAATAGCACTATTGTTGAACAAAAAAAAAAGGAAAGAAAGACATTCTTTGGGAGAGATATGTAGTCTTCATCTCACTCATATTATTTGCTTCTAAGAAGGTTTTGACAGCTAAGATAACATGTGGACAGAACAGCAGGTGTGAGTCAGACCTTTCTCCAGATTTCATCCTGGAGAGAAGAACAACTAGGGTCCAGTTTATTTTAAAACAAAAGACAGGAGGATTGGTAAGAAAAGCTAAATAATGAAGACTTTTCATTAATGTGTAAAGCACATACAAGCTTAAAAACTTATGATGTAAAAAATTATATTTTCCCTACCACCTTAAATATATTTAAAATCAATGAATTCTAGGAATTTAATTGTTCTGTCAAAAATACACACTCTTTACAACTTGCAGTCTTCATTGTTGTGGCAATGGAAGAAAATTAATTGTATTATTTATTATGTCCTTCTCTTTCAGTCATGCAACAATGTCTGGGTTTCAAACATTTGTGAACTTGTTACTATTTAAGAAATAGTTTTCATTTGTATGTATGTAGTGCAATGAAAAATTTTTAAAATTATTTTAGGGTTTTTAAAATGTTTGGCTTACATTTCAATTTTTGGTGGGCTGACTTTTAAATTGTTTGTTTTGGAATATAAAGCGCAAAATAATAATGAGAATGGCCACACTGTAATGTAGCTATGCTGAAATCTACTGTGAAAGTGAAATGATACACTCCAGAAACAAAGCATTGACTGTCAGTAGCTGTCAATGCAATGAATACTTACTCTTGCGTAGAAGTGAAAGTTATTTTTGCTTTTAATGAGGGTGGCTCTTTCCTTGCAAGCCGCAGTATAACCTCACCAGAACTTCATAATTCTGGCTAAAACCTTTCACTGCTGTTTAAGAGTGACATGCAATTCCAGCACAATCCAGCAGCAGTAACATATGACAAGGAGACTGCATGTAACATCTCTTCCTCTGTATTTCTTTTTAATTATACCAAGATTTGTGACCCTTTTCAAGCAGCACAATATTTCTCTGTGGACTTTGCTACTATTCCCAAGCTTGCCAAGATGATTATTGACAGCCTGGGCATATAGGAGTAAGTTGCAAGCTTCTTTACAGTACCATCTTTACAAAGACACTCTTCTTGTGTTGCACAATACTGTTCTTTTAAAACTCTGCTTGGTATGTAAATGTACATGCATGCATTCAAGTCTACTACAACATTTTCTTTTGAGACCTTCGTCAGCCAAAAAAACTTGGACCCCCCAAAATGAGTGGAAAACCTTGAAATAATCTTATTAGATACTCAACTACAACTAGAAGCATTGAATTTACAATAAGCACGTTAAGAAAGCTTTTTTTTCCAAAATCACATATTAGACTTGGATCTACACACACATGGTTTGCTTAATCCTCATGTGTTCAAAGAATCAGTCTTTGTAATCACGTAACCAAGTATCTGCAAGATTACGCTGAGTAGCTGAGTTGGAATAAAAAAAACCAACTGAATTCATAAACTTGAGTCTTCCCTGTCTTAACTTATACAGTTGTTACCAATGAAAAGTAACTTTTAAAAGGTTTGCTAGATTTCATTTTATTTTCAAATACTGAAAATGGAACTGGAACATCTCACCTGCAGTAAGGGTCTGAAAATAAAAGGCCCTTGGTCTTTGTTATTGCTTATTTGTCTTATATTTGTCTTACTATTTGTTACCAGGCACCCATGGACTTAATTGATTCTCTAATTCTGAACTTTTTTTTTAGCTTTTGCAGAACCAAAACTGGTAATAACGTCAAATGGAAAAGATTAATATATCCAGAAGAATTTTTTTATATAGTATTGAGTGGGTTTTTTTCTGAAACAATAAATCTGGGAGATATCTGAGAGCAGTTGCTATAGTAATATAGTTTGAGAGAGCCCCGTGTTGATGTTGTGCATATGGGGTAGAAATGCAAAGAGGAAATGAGCCAGTTTGTTTTTCCATGCACAGCAGGGCCAGCCTGCACAACTGTAACAAATGAGCAAAAAATGTCACAGATTGGTAGCCAGTTGGAGGTGGGTGGAGGGGGAGGTGAGTGGAGAAGAAACAGGTCAGATCTGCACCACAAAGTTGGGGGAAGGTGTAAGTAACGGCTATATATATTCTAATTATCTTGTCAGCTCACAAGGAAGATACCAAGAAGAGAAGGGCATTATAGAAATGAGTTTCATCTCTCTAATTGGACCAATGCCTCTTGCTTGCACCTCTCACCTCCTCAAACCTGCTCCGGCAGCCACCTGACAACCTGGTTCAAAACCTTTGCAGCCAAACTTCACTAACTTCAGAGGGTTTTTGCTTGAGACTAGAAGCCAGCAAATAGGCCAAGTTTTCTTGGTGAGCATGAGCCATTGTCTCCCTTCTCTCCATTTCCCCCCCTTACTTTTGAAAATGGGGGAAATGCATCTGAATACTTTTATAAGTGTATTTGTTGCCCTTACTGGCCAACAAATGCTGCCAATGTCATCCTTCTGATTGTGAGAGACAGAGAATAAAGCGTGCATTGGCGGTAAGGATGTCTTACTGCTAAAAACTTTTACTGGATGTACTAGGCCCTAAATTTTGTTTTGGTCAGAATGCAAACTTTTAATCTTTAACTTCTCCCATGCTGTGGCATTCACACAAATGTGACTATGCAGACTCACACATTTCAACAGCTCCCACTGAGGAAAAAAGACAGGTGGAGCTTCAACAAAAACAAATTATCCAAAATAATGTTTTTTTTTAAGCTTTTGAATTTAAGCTTGAGATATCAGTCTAATAGCTAGGAAGTGATAGTGAAGTGAGGAAGAAAGGTGTTTTTCTATTACACGCTCTTATTTATTGTGTGACTAATTGCAAAAGGAAGGTTATGGGAAAGTGAAGGGGCCAAAGAGAGAAACACAGCTTCTGCACCTTGGTGAAGATACCTCTTGTACAACCGGGGATCCTAGACTCCATAGAAAACTGACCCATGTCCAAGAGTGGTGGAGAAATTCAGATAAACAAATTGTTTGTAGGGACATACCTGCTTTTGCCAAGTGTTTGAATTTGTTATCAACTATGAAGCGTGTTTACTGTTTATGTTTCAGTCTAGCCAGTCTATGCATATTCACGTGCCTGAAAAATTGACTATAAAACAATAACATTTACAAGCTTTGGGCTTATAAAAGGAATACAAGATACAGGGAGTTGTTATGGGATCAGAACTGGCGTCTCTACTCTGCTCTCACAAGATCCCACCTGCAGTACTTTGTCTAGCTGTAGGGCCCCCAACATAAGAAAGACATGGACCTGTTGGAGGGAGTCCAAAGGAGGGCCACGAAGATGATCAGAGGTCTGAAGCACCTCTCCTGTGAAGACACACAGTCAGTTGGGGTTGTTAGCCCTGGAGAAGAGAAGGCTCTGAGGAGACCTTATAGCAGCCTTCTAGTACCTACAGGAGGGATAGGGAGGGACTTTTTACAAGGGTATGTAGTGACAGGACAAGGGTTAATGGTTTTAAACTGAAAGAGGATAGATTTAGATTAGACAAAAGGAAAAAATTTTTCACTATGAGGGTGGTGGGGTTGTCCACTGGAACAGGTTGGCCAGGGAAGTTGTGGATGCCCTATCCCTGGAAGGGTTAAAGACCAAGTTGGATGGGGCTTTGAAAAACCTGGTCTAGTGGAAGGTGCCCCTGCCCATGGCAGGAGGCTTGGAACTAGATAACCTTCAAAGTCCTGCCCAACATAAATCATTCTATGATTCTATGGACTTAACTCTTGGGCAATTCATTACTCTTTGGCTGCAGTTTATGCTATGATGGATTAAAGCAGAAGCAGTGAAACTATTGCTGGTTTGCCTTTATACACTGTACAGTGAACTTCAGAGGATCAGGAACAACTTCTCAAACAGATAGATCTTTCCAGGTAGAGGTTAGTGGGTTTTTAACCTTATCAGACTTTCTAATTTAATCTGCTCATACCTGAGCCAAAAGGCACTGAAATCCTCTGGTCCCAGCTATGGGGACAGCCTAGAGCATGTTGAGCTGTGAAAGGTCAACCATGATAATGACAGGTATAGGGAGAGGATGAAGTCCCAGAAGATCATACACTGACTGGGATGATAAAATGGACAGACAAAGATCTTATCTTAGATTAGCCATTTTTGTCTGTGAGGTGTATCAGAAATAACCCCCTAGGCTGCAAAGAAGTCAATGGTTTGTTATTCTGCTCTGTTTCCAGCCATGGCTGGGAGATCGCTGCTTAGTTTTACTCAGCTAAGTCAGCTCTGAATACTAAGCTGCCTGCTGGCCAGGACCATTTCTCTCTCTCTGTTTTCTTCTCCTGTACCACGCTTTTTAAAAACACGACTGCCTAAGTGATGTTAGTCTGGAATTTTCTGTCATAGGGCCACTTTCATGCTCACCCATTAGAAAAAAGGCTGACAAGAAGGCAAAGTATCTGTGACCTTGTTTAATCAGTTCGGAGGCACCAGAGTGAACTGTCCTAAGAAGCAGCTCTGAAATAGGCTGCAGTATTCAGAATGTAAAAGCAGAGAAGATTTTACTTTACTTTAAACAAGTAAAACAGCTTCATGGATTATCTTTTCCAAAACTTACAAAGCAATTGGTCCTTCCCCCCCCTTGCCCCTCATTTGACTCACTTGTTCCAGTTCCACCACAGTTTAACAAGTGTCTTGAATAAGCTTCCTGCTACAAACTGCACATCTAGGCAAGGTGCTGAGAAGGTGGACATCAATTGTGCAAATCAGTGTTCGAGGCTAAAGCTGTGACGTGTAAGTAACATTAGCTGCTTGCACCATTCTCGTCTCTGAGTGCAACATGATTTTAGAAATATAAATAATTGTAAATGAGAATTATTTTAAGCCCATTTTACTGTCTGTTAGTTAGTTCAATGCTGCTCAACTCAATCTGTTTTCATCAGACAATGTCAATGATAAGTTAAGGAACACAAAGAACATGAAAAATTAATTGCCAACGCTTCATGGAGTCAGTTTTGTAAGGGTTTCCAAGTGATAATGAAATGTAGGTAAACACATCTTTTTATGCAAAATTAAAGACAGTTGCTTCTTTGGCAGAGAAGCATTTGAGAGAAGATCAGATACAGGCTGCACTTATTCAGTCTGCGGAGGAGCAATCCAGAGCTAGATCCAGGCTAGCTTTCATGAAGATTCTGCGTAAATGAGTCTAGCTGTGTTTGGTGTCTCAAACCAAAAAAAAAAAATAGGAATCAGGCTGACTAGAAAACTTGTTTTTATTTCTGCACACTCAAATAAATTTAGAATGATTTAAAGAAAAGATAACATTCTAGAGGAATTTGTGAGCTTGATATATACAAAATAAATGAAAAATGAGTGAATTTATCTAAACAAATTTTTTGGGGCTGTTTAAGGTTTGCTCGGTATCATGGAATCCTGAGATCACAGAACAGTCCAGGTTGGAAGGCACCTTGAAAGATCATCTGGTCCACCACAGGAATGGGGACTCCACCATGTTTCTCGGGATGTTGCTTCAGTCATTGATTGTTCTCATTGTGAAGAATTTCTTTCTTATGTCAAGGTGAAACCTCTTCCAGTACAACTTGCATCCGTCGTCCCTTATCTTCTCCATGTGGTTCCTTGTGAAGAGAGAGCCTCCATCCTCTTTGTATCTATCCTTTAACTACTAGAATACTGTGATGTGGACCCCCTGAGCCTTTTCTTCCCCATGGAGAAGAGATGTAATTCTTTCAGTTTTTCCCCAAAGGCTAGGTTCTCCAGCCTTTTGATCATCTTCATAGCTTTCCTTTGACATAGTGTCCGAATGTTTTACATCTTTCTGTAACTGTGGGGCCCAGAACTGGACGCTGAACACCAGGTGCGGCCTGACAAGTGCTGACTAGAGTCTCTAACTCTGCTAGTAATGATCCTGCAGATGCAGCCTAGGATTTGATTTGCCTGAAGCAGCAAGCTTCTAACTCCTGTCATCCAACTCCTAGACACAAACAGGGCAAGACTTGAAGCCAGTACACTGTAGGATAACCCATATAGCCCAATGGCTCTGATTAGATAAAAAAAAATAAATAAAATAACCACATTTCGACTCACATAATGTGCGCATGTTAGTGATTAGTTATAATACAGGAGAAGACAGTTTGACATTCCAAATCCCACCAGTAAGCAGTTAATCTAATTCTGTATTTTAATGCTATAGGGGAAAAAAGAGACAGTAGAAAAGAAAGACCAATGAGATGTATTTATCCTTGAAATTAAGTTCTTTATATCAGGAAGACTTTTTTTTTTAACCTCAATTAAATAAAAATGCATGCTACTAAGTATTATATGTAGGCAGGAAATGATCTTCCTGTCTGTTGTGAAATTTTAAGCTTTTCAGGTCATGAATTCAGACAAGACTTTGGTTTCTGGTTGTTAATAGATTGGCTAAATAATTGCCTCGAATGTTTTGTCTATATTTCATCTCATTTTATATAATCAGTTGATATTTTCAAGATGAAAAACTCTCTCAGCTCTTGCCAGTGGGATTGTGCTGGTTTCAGAACTTTTTTTTTCGTAAGGATTCTTTTAATGACAAAAAATTTCTTTAAACCAACTTATTAAAAAATATTTTAACTTTGACCACTGGTATTTCCCCACAAAGTGTTGATAAACTTTCATATATCTCCATATTACAGCCTGAAGAACACAAACTGTGAATTTAATTTGTAAGCATTCCAAAGATACAAGGGTATGAAGTAAACATTGACAATCAGATCAAGAAATTTGAATATTTCACAGCATTATTGATTCACTAGGACAATGTAGGAGGTCTGGATACATTTTCAAGAGGTATCAGTACTGCTAACCCATCTGATTTCTCTACCTGTAGATAAAGAAGTACGTAGTGCAAGGAGATCTGTAATAACAACAGAATTATTTTGTTGCCAGCTGACTCTGTGGCACTTTGCCTCTTTTAAAATATTTTATTGGTTTAATTGTTTAGCTTAGCTTAAAAAAAAAGTAGCTTTATCTTTCCTCAGGTTTCTCTTCTTGTCTGAAAGAAACTATCATCTTAACCAGTTCCCTGCTACCCTTACTTCTTTATTTACACAAAATTAAAAAAGAAACAGTTATATTATATCGGAAAGATACATGCCCCTGTATCCTCTCCCATTTTCACTCGTTTGAGTGGGGTTTGAGTCTTTGAATATGGAATATCTTCTGATGGTAGTGAAGTTCAATTTTGTATCATACCTCTTGTTTCTAAAGCACTTTGCAGTCTGTCTGTCTCATTGCATGTGCCCACACACAAACACAGAACATCAGCCATCTCTAGTGGGAGGGTGACAGCCACACAAACCGACTGGTAGCCAGCCAATGTGCTGCACAGCAGTGGGAAAAAGGAATATTGGCCAAGGATGTCACATCAACCCACGTCTCAAGAGTGTGCCTTGAGATATTCAATACCCACAAGGAGCAGATGTCTTTAATTTCTGATCATTAAAGAGGACAATGCCAATTGTCCCCACCAATGTGGGGTAGTGGAAGGAGGGGCAATGCCAGCTCGTCAATGATCTAACAGTCTTCCAAAAAAAAGGCAAATAATCAGAGCATAAGACTCTTCATTTTCACCCTTGATGAACAAGCTAAGAGGTATCAAAGATTCCATCACCATAATGTACAGTGGGAGATAGGCAACTTTGCGACTTATAGCAGGTTCCATAAGCCCCAGAATTCAAAAGCTACCTCAAAAATCTAACTTTGACACATAGCCATAGAAAGGACAGATATATGCAACCAATGCTAATGTGCCCCAGGATTGGAATTCATGCTTCTGCATGACTGACATTAAGCAGCTGGCCTATACTGTACACTAGCCTGCTGTGAGTGTTCTCAGCAGACGGTCTGATCCTCCATGGTAACGCTCTTCAGGGAGCTCTGGAAATGCTTTAATTATTAAAATGAATAATTCCTACCAACACATTTAATTGGAAAATATTACATGTTTAAATGTGCTCTAATGGAAGGGCTCTGAAAATCTAACAATATAATAGAGTATGCTGTTTGAAGTGAATTCTAGCAATATTTTTTCAGCCAATAACACCATGCATTATTTATCATATCTCTTTTTAATCCTATCTGATAGCTCATATGAAGATGGAATCACTGGAACCTCAGAGATAAAATGCAAATCTGTGAATCACCCCCTGCAAGCTTAACCTGCCACCACAACGTCACCTGCCTTCCTTGCTTCCTGCCCCCTAGCTTCCAAGGAAACAGCTCAACGAATTTATCACTGCAGTATAAACTCAACCCCCTTCTTTCTTTCTCGGCAGTGGGAGGACTATGCAGACCAACAAATTACAGGAACATTTGTTACCCAGATTTGTTACCACAGCCTGACAGAGACCGGGCACATCCAAAGGCAAGAGAAGGCCAATTTGAGTGCAGACTAGTGGGAGCCACAGGAGAGAGGGCAGAAAGTAAGGCTTCAGGGCATAGCCAGAGGAGGCAAGGATAGGTGTATAGGGGTAACCAAAAGTGTCAGAAAACACATCAGCAAAGAAGCAGAGGTGCAAAACAAGTGTTAAAGACATGAAGCAGCAGCACAGGAGGATGCTACCTGAAGCTGCTGAGCCCCTTTTAGGTTAAGTAGCAAATAATTTTAGAGTTGGAGGTATCTGAACTAGTGTAATTGCATAGTGTCTTGGGGGAGGCACATTTGGAGAAAGTTTTGTGCCTCCAGATTAAGTTCTGACAAACACAGAGGCTGCAGTGAGTATTTTGAAAGAGAGAAACTCAATATGAATTGCAGCTTTGTAAAGTGATTGTACTGGCAGGATTTGTCTGATCTAATCTAAAAGAATTATGCTAATATTAGTCTTCATATTTCTTGGCATACTTTTTTCCTCCCCAGAGGGAAAATGTGTTATGTTCTGTATATATGAATAGTGAAAAGAAAACCAAAGTTTTAAGTCACACTCTCTCCCTTAAAGTCTATCAGGCATATAGAGATGGAGGAAAGGAGCATTCAAGACAGTTTTTGCAAGAAAAAAGGTCAACAGAAGAGGAAAAATCAGAGTATATTTTGAAAAAAAATATTTTTGCATTGAAAATGACATTTATTATTTTAACTGGTGCTGAGCAGGACCGTAGGTTACAGTGTAAACCCATTTTGTTCTGACCGGTTTCTGAAATCAGCAACTGCAATCCTTTTTGAGCTCTTTCTCCTTGTCTCAAACTGGACCTGTCATTTGTCATGTTTTTCTGCACATTGTGACACTATAACAAATTTGTGGAGATTTTCTTATTTACTACAAATACGACACTTGTCAGGTCTGCCTCTTTTCTGTCCTCTTTTTTTTTTTTTTTTAATCCCCCTCTGTGCATATTCATTAGCTGCAGGAATGCCTTGAGAGTAACAAGTTTTCCTGTGTAGCTGCTGAAGATTTCACACTCACAGATTCTAAAAAGAGAGGTTTTGTAGCTATCTTCTCTGCCCAAAAGATCAAGCATCGCAGAGCAAGCTTGGGAGAGGAGCCAGCAACCCTTGATGAACCATGGACATGTTCAGCCTGTTTGGGATCACTCTATTTATTGGTATCACACGATTGGCAATAATTACCAAACAGAGCCACTGCAGTGCACAGACGAAATGCAAGCATACCCAGAACTCTGGGATTCAATTCTGCTGTAATACTGTCTCTTATCTGCAGCTTGGTTATTCTCATTAACAGCTCCTGTTTGATTATGTATTTTTTTGCCTAACTTCTTTGTTTAGTATTTAACGTGCTGTGCTTCCTTCAGTGAATCTCTTGTGACTCTTTCTGCTGAGTAGGATGTCAAAATTCAGCTCCCTGTAAGGAGTCTCTGATATTTACGCAAAGCTATATTTAGCACTTCCAACCCATAGGTATGATTTGTAGCTCTTACAATTTAAAACAATTTATAAATTACAGCCAATCACATCAACTCTCAATACATTTGAGAACAATAAAAAAAAAAAGAAGAAGGCAAGGATCTTCTCCAGTTAAGAAAATAGATGACAGCGGAAAAATGGCTTCAATTTGAAAAAAGCAGAGTCTGTAGACACATCAGTGTCTGCAGGCTGCTGGACTGTAGTGGAGGAGGAGCTGGAAACACAGCTATACGTCACAAGGAGAGTTTCTGCAGCACTCTTTTTGCTTGCTGGAAGACACTATGTGGGTAAAGAGAGGTCAGTAAAAGCTACTGTACCCTGTTTGCTCACATCACATATTCCTGCCCACACAGTGAACTGTCTTGCTGATTTGGAAAGCCAGTTTTTCCTTCAGATCTCCAGAGATGCAGAAGTCAAGGGGGTTTGGCTTTGTGTGTTGCTCTTTTTTTAGTATATATAATTTTTTAATATTTTAATATATAAATTTAACTTTCTCCACCATATAGCAAGGTTCTGAAGTTCATAGTGCATGACTCAAAACCATACACTGCAACCCTGTTATGGTTCACTTAGGTTGAAACTACTTCCTTTCACAAGCCTAAAATTCAGCAATACTTTTCACATGACAGAGGCTGTTCTAGAAACACTCATAAATGTTAAAAAAGATAAAAGAGTCATGATTAACATAATACAGGTAAAAATCATTTGATGCTGTATAAACTATGTTTGCACATAGAAAGATGTTTTTATGAGTTAAATGTTACAGGGATAGTTGTCAATTTCAACTACTATTGAAAATAATGAAGAAAAGTTTTAATACTATAATTTAAGCAGAATAAGTATCTTTCCTTTAAGACAGTTTTAAGATGTGATGTAGTCTCTTCTATGGAACCAGAGAAACAAAGAGTTTCTGTCAAGAAACATCTAGTTTCCTATCAAAATTCTACACACCCAGCTAAAAATTTGCAGTTGGCATGTAGCTTATATCTATAATGAAAAACAAAAAGCAAAGCCACTGTAGCAGGAGAGCACAAATTTAAATTACCCATCACCAAAGCAGAAATTAATTTAGATGTGATGAACACTTGCTCTCTTATCTTTGCTGTTCTAAAGCAATTAAGTCTTGAAGGCAAGGCCTGGCAAGGCTCTGAGCCAAAAGATACTATCTTTTGACATCTAAAGCTTGGTGAAAAAGGTAACTATATAACAGTCAAGTCAAAATGCATTTTATTTCCAAAGTTTAAAATTATACGTTATTACCATCCACTTGTTCCACATAACTACACAGAAAAAAATGGAGCTGAGTGTCCAGATAAGGTAGTGTAGTCACACTCTCAAGAGTGGCAAAAACTGAGTCTTTCCTAGTTTAAAGGAAAGGGAAGTGCCAGCTGGAGAGGCATTTGTGGACAAAAGGCTGAGCAGAGACCTGAGACCTAGAATTGCAACTATGTTTTGGAGACACTCAAAATTAACAGGAAACATTCTGATATTTAATCTTGAATGAATGCAAGCAACAATTTTGTTGGGGTTTTTTTTTGATTTACAGTAACATAATTTTAAGATTCCTGGGGGTTGTGTTGCAAAGGGGGGTTGCAAAGGTGCTGGTGATGTTGTTGACAGAAAAGTGCGAAGGAATTTTGAGAGTTTTTCACAATTAGATTGCATCCCAGCTTGACAGTTTAATTTCTCAAGTTCAAAGAAAATCATATCCATATTCAGATATGCCTTTTCTCAATCCCTGTATCTTTGGCTTGAGGCTGTCAAGTCACTTCAGCATGCCTTCTTGCAAACTCTGCCTAATCTTAACTCTTCACAAGGAGGGAGTTAGCTCTCTATCCTACTCTGAACACTTTAAGATGACTCAGAGAAAATGCATAACACATGTACCGAAATATCAAGGCTTTATTATGATTTTAAAAACCAGTATTGAATTCCTGACATTCAGTTGTTTCACCTGCCTTGTTGGCTGACAGCTGGGGAATGATGATAATTTTGGATCATCTTTAAGCTTCGCCGATTTTCTTAGCTTTTTAAACAACGAAACCTTAGCATTTTTTCTAGCCTTGTAGGTTAGAAGAAGTTCTTTTCATAAAGAAAACCACACAAGTATGGCATTATTAAGTCTTTTTTCTGACCTCTGTGGGAGAAACTTACAGACTGATTCAATGCAGAATGCTGCTTCTGCACGTGGCCTTAAACTGCCTTTCCCTCAACACATGCTTGCACCTGTGTTAGTTTCAGTGAAAACTCCAGACTGCCACTCTGTCCCTTCCTTTCTTTAAGGTTAGTGAAAATATTACAGCTGAGATTTACTTTAAAGGTGTGTCCTTTTTCATAAAAAGTTGTAGGAATCTTAGGCAAACAGAAGAACAGCAGGCAGGAGGAATTCTTTAGCTAGCCAATGTTCCACATTTTATTTTCCAGCAGAGAATCTTAACAATCACCCATCGTGTTGGAAAGCCACATGACGATAATATAAATTCACTGATGCAAGCCAAAGAGCTACAAACCTTTCTAAATCAACATAAACATGTCCCAAAGTCTGTGTGTAGACCAGCCGACATGCGTTCCCTCTGTTTTCCTAGGAGCCTTGCCCAAGGCTGGTTGTGCTCAGAGCCACGGGTGAGTGTGAAAGATCAGAAAAGAGCTGGGGCTCACTGCTGCAAGGCACCAACCACCCTCCACAGCCAGAGGGCCTGGCGTCTTCCTTAGCCAATGTCAGCTAAACCGTTTCTCTGACCGTACATTTGTACTGCCATATGGGAAGGGAATGCCATCCTGTGTGTTTTGTCACCTACAGAGCTTACGGCAGACATTTCAGACAGCTGGCCCTGTTCTCAGAACGTTATTCTGGTCTATGAGTTTCTATTATTGTAGAAGAACTTTTCTGGAGACAGTGGACAGCAAGTGTTGCTGAAGAGCACCCTGGGGTTTGGGATTCAGAAGTCCCATCTTCAGCCTGTGATGAACCTATGTTTGTGTTTTATGAAGAAAATCACTACACACTTCTCTGCTTTCAGTTCTACACCAGTTAAGTGAAGGGCAATAATAATCACACATTTTAAAGGGTGGATTAAGAGTTAGTTATCTGGGTACAGCGCTGTAAATAAGATAATTTATATCTCCTAAAGATTGTTACATTTGGTGTTTTTGTAAACATGCAAAACAGAATACTACAAAAATCGGTGTACTTCAACTGCATTTCATGTACTTAAGTATTAAAGAGAACTTAGTGCACAACCTGTTCCCCCACAGAAACAAGAGAGTTGAATTAATTATTTATATAATATGCATAGTCATCATTTGTACTTTGTATCCCAGGATCATATATAAACTCTCCTTCCCTGGCACCAAGGGTTGTCTGAAAAATAGTTGATTTTGATATTGTTGGTGTAAGCAAACAAAATAATCAAAGTAATAAATTAGGTAATAAAATGGATCAACATGGTAGTCTTGTGGATGATCCATAACACAAAACACTTTCAAGAAAGGAGTGAAAATGTTTGGTGGCTTGAACCGTTTCACTATTGAGAAAAACTGCTCCACATTGAACTGGGAATTTTATCTTGCATAAAGGCAACTATGGAATTGTAATTTTTAAAATAATTTAAAAAGAAATTCTAAATTTTGCTTACATTAATATTTTTCCATAAGACAGGACTTCCTTAAATTCTCAGTGCTTTCAACTGGAGAAGAGATGCATGATACCTAACTACATGAAGGACTCCACATACATTTTTTGACTACAGGAATGATATTTTTTCCCCAACACTACCATGGGAGTAGTATTTCTTTACAAAAAGTAATTTAAAATACTTGAGACAAAATGTGTATATTAAAACAAAACTAAACTAAAAACAAAATAGCTAGTGTTGGCCAAGAAAACCTATCTGGAGTGCTCTCTCCTTTGACTCTGGAAAGGCAACATGAGTCACTCATGACCTTTCACTTGTTGCCATTCTTTTAAAATCAGAAATTCATTCGCAAAGTTCTCAACTTGTTTTGATAACATATTTAAAATTTATCCTTCAAGCAGAGAGGGGTTTGGACAAATATTTAAGGACCCAGCTAGGTGGCATATTGTTTTTTAATGGCACTCATGCACAGATTCTTACATCAGACCTCCAGAAAGATGTCACAGCATTTTCAAAATCTACAGGTTACCATTCAGTGGTAGAAGGAGGATACTGTTCATGGCTGAGACGAGCAGAACAGCTGTCCTAACCCACCACCAGTGTGCAGGAAGGTGAGTCTACAGGGACTGGAATTGGAAGTGGACATCCCTCAAGAAATTCTTGATTGCAGATGACTTATTGGTCATCTGTTCTCATGGCAATGTTTCTCATTCTCAGAAATGAGAGGACACTCACAGCAAAAATGTTAATGGAGTTTTTTCATTTAAGCTTCAATATAATATTTGGAGATAGATGGAACAACCTAGTTAATAATGGATTCATTAAAAAATTAAGCTGCTACTCAGTCTGTCTAAGCAAACTCTTAACAAGAAGAGAATGAATCCTTTATAGCTATTTAATAACACCTTGAACATAATTCTGTAAACTAATGCAGGTACTTACCTGTTACTTTACAGAGTCTATCAAATTTGTATATTTTAAAGAATCTTCCTTCCCACTGCAGAAATATTTTATAGCTTAGAAGAGATAGTTTGTGATTGAGAAGAAGGTATCAGATTCATTCTGCATATATGCTAGTTAAGGTTATGAAGATCACTGTCATTTATATAACACCATGGCAGAATCTGTGACCTCTGTGAGTTCCATGCTACATTTCTCTCATGTTTGTACACTCTAGTAGAAAAAATATGAAAACAAACTAGCACGATGAGAGAACAATTGTGTCATGACTATGTTGTGCATATAAATATTTAAACCATTTCTGTAGCATTTGTGGGTTCTTCTGATTAAATAATTAAAGAGGAGCAAGGTCTAATTACAATTTGGAAACACTTCAGTCTTCTCCAGTCTAGTCACAGACTAGAGGATGCTCCTGGCACTGTAGCTAAAGAGTGAATAAAACCATGAAAGAGAAAAATAGATTATGCTGGTGAAAATACAGGTATTTTGCACGAAAAGTCAGTGGACAGAAGAGGACAAACAGCTGGTGCAATAGGGACCCACCATATTTTCTGTGTAAAAATCCTGTAAATCTGGAAAAGTTTTAATGTATAGAGAACTATATCATATGTTTCTCTTAGAATGTTCCTATTTTATGCTCCATTTATTTTCAAACTGCCACTTTTTTTTTTTTCCCCCAAAACAATCATAGGTCATTTATCCTGCCATCCATAAAATGACTTAGGATGGCTAACAGCAAAGCAGAGCTAAGAGATCAAGATAAGAAAACTCACTAAACATGTCAGGTGCAAAGTCCAGATGAGGAAGGCAGACCAAACCTCAGGAGCCATTAGAGTGTGCCAGCAAAGTGATGGGAGGGAGATGGTGCAGTGTGAAGAGATGCAGACTATACCACAGGGCCTCCCATTGCCCTGGAGGAGACAGCAGTAACCAGGAGGACCTGGGATGATGGCCCCAGGCAGAAGCAGGAGCAGGGTCCAGCTCAGTGGGGAAGAGACACAGACTGGGATGAGAGGTTAGGGGAAGCACTGGGGGTCACTGCCATAGACTACAGAAGCACTGCAGGAGCTGAACCAAATGGAGCAATGGAAAAATGAGGAATCAGGTGGGGACAGAGAGATGACCAACTAGGAAAGGTCTTGTTTGAGGTGTCAAATAGCTACCATGGCTACACCATTTCTTCTATTTACTTTCTTATAGTCGATATTTTCAGGAAACCAAATCTCTTTTTTGTGCATAAGATGCAGCTGTGATTATCAGCATATTACAGAAAAAAAATTAAGACAGTGGATATCAACTGTCAAATATTGCATGCAGTTTTCCAGATGTTGTTAAATTTCTTTCAAAGACAGAGAGCATATGCCAAAACAATTAAAGAAACTTTATCCATAGAGGAATTGGACTGCTAATGTATCTCTGATTTCATGTTTATGCTTCAAACTTATACCACATACTCAGGGTTTGGGCCCACATAGAGTTAATAACACCTACAAAGCTCATTTGATGACTTTCATTCAATGAAATGTTCTGAAAGTCATAGATAGCAATTCTTGTTATTTAAAAAACATTAGAAAAAACAAGTTGATAAATTTTTACTTCTATTTCCTATAGTGCTCCTGCTGTTTCTGCTGAAGTAAAGTTCTAAGCATAATTTAAGATCTGGCCAAATGGAGACACTTGTGCATATGCTACAATGCTGTCTTTACACAAGATCTCCAATTATATACGAGCTCCTAAAATAGATATAAGATTGAGCCAGAAGACTTCATGGAGCTGAAGAGTTAAAGTTTATAGTTCTGCAATGTAAACATGTTCAGATTATCTAAAATGATAGTTCAATAATTTCAGCACAAGGTGCCAAGTTTTCAAAGGGTTTCCATAGCTGCACCTGTGATATTGCTAAGGCATATGTTTGTACTTGAAGGAAAAAGACTGAAATTAGACATATATGTGTGTCTTGTATCTTTTCATTTATATAAAATCGGTTGTTATACTGCAAATAAGAAAAATTAAGATAAGCCTTCCAAAATTCAAACCGGAATTAGTCAGCAAATGGTTTCACTGGTACAAATAAAAGTACTGCATATTTTGCATCCTGGGAGATGCCTAAGTGGAATTGAGATTAATAGCTTCTGTATAGGCCAAGCACATACTGGGCAGCATTAGCAGGAGCACAGGTGTCAGGCTGAGGGAAGGGAGCCTGAGGGTCCACAGCACCAGAGAGAAGTCCATAAATGAGCAGTGGAGGTCACTGATGTGATTACAGGGCAGGGGCACCTGGGGCACACAGGGAGAGGCTGAGGGAGGAGCATTGTCCAGCCTGGTGAAGAGAAGAGGAAAGAGAGAACTGATATAATGACAGGACAGAAGATGGGAGGCCAGAGGGGTACCAGGAGTTCTCTAGTCCAATCCTCTGCTCAGTCAAGGCTGCCTTGAGCAGCTCGCTCGGGGCTTGTCACATCCCTTAGAGTTTCACGGGTGGAGTCGCCATGGGCTGTCCATGCAACTTGACCAGAGAAACAAGATTTTCCCCTAATATCTAGTGGCTGTCTGTCTGTTGACATTTGTGCAGGTGCATTCCTGGGTCTGCAGGTGAGAGCATCCAAGGTGCTGAGCAGTAAAGCAGCATCTGCATCAGGAGGAAAAGGGGATGGTTATGGTGTTGCTGCCATTAAAACCCACATGGCTGGCTGCCTGTGACATCCATGGAAATGAGTGAGGGATTAAGGGTACTCATCCTATAAACTGCTTCTGGCTTGAGCCTCAACATTTTCCCTTTCTTATTCACATGTCAAAGCAGTGGCTTTCATCAGTTTCATCAGGTTAGATTAGCTGATTAGCAGAATGCAAGTTCTCAAGGTCTACTGATACCAACTCTTTGCAGTACTTACCTGTTGCAGGTACCTGCACAATCTGCAATCCAACACTTTTGTCTGTAGGTCAGCTTTTAGGCATACAGTTCAGTCTTCTGTAGAAGTCAATTTTGTGTCTAGGTCTTTCACAAAACAAGGAGAAAGGAAAAACAACAACAGTGAAAGATAAATTCTACAGAGAATCAAAACAAATGAGGAAAAGAGGAAAAATTATTTGTTCTTTAAGTTCCCCAGAACTAAAAAGAGATAAGAAAAAATTCAATTACTTATGAAGTCCAACATAAACAAGGAAAGTTGAATAATGACATGCATGGTTAACTTGAATAGCTTGAAGGTATTTGATGAAAAATAAATCTTGCTTCAAGAGATTTTTTCCCCAAAATCTCCATTCAAGATTTATTTACCTGTTGCAGAGCTTGGTGACAGAAAATGCATTTTTGGGAAAAGACGTTTCCTCATCAATATGATGTGTGATAACTGAGGATTGAGCAAAACAGAGAAAAGCCTTTTGCAGCAACAAGGGGATGAAAACAGAGTTTGGATACAAAAGCTTTCATGTAATTATCTTCCATGTGAGGGAGATAATTTCATGAATCTGATGATACTTCACCTTGAGCAAATGGGGCCCCAAAAGAGCAGCTATAGTGCATGCTGCACAGGAGCACAGAGAGCCAAAGTTACCACCAGGATGCTGCAAGTATTTGTATCTTTAAAGATGTTTCTATTTGCATCCATTTTTACTCTTGTCTTTTGGACAATAACTCAGTCTCTGAACAGCACCTCTTGCCTGCAGAAAATAATATATTTAAAAATATTTGTATTGTAATAACTACCTGTTTAACAATTCTGTCCTGGTAAAAGCAACATCAAAACTTGCCATAATATGAAACTAGCAATTATGAAGCAGGAACACCTAATTGAGAAATAGAGTTGCCATACATGTCAAAATAGATGCTTTTCCCACAGTAAAGCTTTTTCAAAATGTCATCACTTCATCAAATCCTGCTAGTACTAAACAGGGTCACTGTAACAGGCTCCCCAGTTCCCACTCCCCAGGGGAGCGGTCACGGCACCAAGCCTGTCATAGTCCAAGGAGCATCTGGATGACACTTTTAGTCCTATTGTTAGACTCAATGATCCTTATGGGTCTTTCCAACTTGAGATGTTCTATGATTCTACGATGCTATATGAATATGGCTGGAGATCTTCATGGCATCAGCATTGCACCATAATGAAGCTAGGTCTTGAGGTAAACACAGTCTGCTGCTCTTGGCTCTAAACTGTGTTTGAGAACGTTTATAATACAGTGTTGCCTGCTGGGTTAAACATGTGCTTAGATTGTAAACTAGTGGGTTTGAAGGACATACTTTTGTAAGCTGTTGCTTTTGGGCTGACTCAAGATTTTAGTCTCCTTACCATGCCACTCTTTTCAGGTCAAAGTTTCCAAGCGTCAGCACAGAGAACACTCTTCTCTTTAACCAGTGACCATATTGAACAAGTTTTCATAAAGCCTTGATTGCCTTGAACCCCGCTTAGACTAAGAGAAACGAACCTCTCCTTGGAGAATTATGTCACATTAAATCACAACATCCAGGGCCTGCAAACATTATACTGGCCTCTCAGCATTCAGAGGACAGGTACGCAGTTTTCAGCTGGCTCCCTTTATATTACACAATCAAATGTATGTTTTGTCATCCAGAGAATTTCTAATAGCTGGACTCAATGTGTGTACACAGCAGCAGATGTGACAAAAATCTGTTATGAAAAGTACTGCTGAGCAGGCTAACCAAAATTTTGCAGAACTCCATTAAAGATTGGGAGGAGAATGGGAGACCAGAAAGAAATCAGCATCAATTGGTGGATTTGCACACAAACTTCCATAAGAAACCACAGCCAATGTTAGGTGTGAGGGGCAATTGTTTTCACAGCTATCAGATCTAAATTAAGCAAAAGTGATTACAGTATAAATAATCTGAATGTAATAACACCCTTGTAACATGTTTAAATTAAAACCTAGCCATCACCACAGAACCTGCAATATTTGTAAAGGGAAGAACATTAAGCCCTGAAGGAGCATTTTAAACAGTTTGCAAGGAAAGAATCAAATACAATTGATGGTTTAAATGAATTTGTATATTCCAAGTCATCAGGATAATTAGTGTAATTGATATGGATATTGGGAGAGATTCTGCCTCTGCAGGAGAAGTATGTAAGGAAATAAAAAGAGGGGGCAGAGGAAAGGAGCTGATGGGGAACAAACGATGAAACTGATCATCTTTCTGCTTCCTGACATTCCAACCATAGTCTCTTTATCACTCTTCTACCTTGAGAAAGCTTGCAACTCCATGGCCATGGCAGAAACATGCCACAAGCCTGCAGATGAGCAGAGGTCCACTGCTTGGACACCGAGTGCTCTTGCACCAAGGGCACCTGGCCACACTTCCCTGGCCCCTGGACAGCCAGCTCCACCACCAGCCCTGGTTGCCCATGGCCACTGTGAACAATGCTGCACTGACCTGCTTGTTGCTCCCTGACTACCCCTGTAGCCAGTGGGGCCACCCAACCTTGTGCATGTGTTTCCTGTATCCCCAGCACCTGCACTGCACCACAGCTGCTTATCTTCACTGTTGTCCCCCCCTCAAGCCACCTCTTCCTTTAAGGCACACATCTGTGAAACATGATTACACGAAACTCATTTTTTTCTGCAGTCTGCTGTAGCCTGACAGGGCACGACTGTGTTTTCATGGGTGCAATTTGCAATTTAACCCACAAGAAATGCAATCTTATGTGACCGGAATGCTATTTACACTGGCAGAATGGAGTTCTAACTCATTTCTGTTGCAATGGATTTGCTACAAAATATTAGGACTCAACTGAAAAATATTTTTTTCTGAGAAATCCATAGATATAAGTGACAACAAGGCCACATAAATTCCATCTTCAGATGAAGGAAAGGTTTTATACCAGTCATGATAGAGTTTATCATCATCACCGTGGACATCACCTGTTCCTTTTCAAGCCAGTACAGGTGCACAATGTGTCTTTTTTCCTCCTTTTTCTCTTTACTATAATGTTAAATTATTTAAAAAACAATTAAAAGAGTAAGTGGCAGCTATATTCTAAGTGTTCGATGTACAGAGGTGAGACTGCTTTCCTAGGAACCAGCAATACCTACAGACTCACAATAAAATGCAACAGAGAGGCTTTTGAACATGATGGTAATTGCATCATTTAGCATCAGGAACCAGTGCTGGGGTCACTATGGAGTTGAAGTTGCTTGGTTTTGCCATCCTGGCCAGAGAACTTACTGCTAAGGGTCAGTGGGCAGTGATACCAGGCAAATGGAACAACCCAGTGAAACCCATTAGTCTCGTGAAAACAGCAAGGGTGGTAACATATCAAATGAAAAACAGAAGTAAAAACCAAGACAACATTCTCACATTGTCACAGAGTATCCCTGCCAGAGTCAGCTGTCATGATTGCCCCCAAATCAGAGCCGTAGCAAAGGTCAGGGAAATTTAACTGCTTCAGCTCTTCCTGTAGGTGCATTGGGTGGAATAAGAACAACAATTAGCTAGAGATCACTGGTGTGTTGCATATAGCTTTTATGTGCAGGTAAATCTCTTATTTGGTTTGTTTTGAAGAAAAAGTTGTCTCATTAGAGGGATCTTGCTGACAGCTTCTAGTAGGACAGCCTGTCAACAAGGTGGTGGGCAATTTTGCCACAAACCTTTGGCTACAAACATTGAATAACTATTGTGCTTGCTGGTTATGTTGAGTGCCCGTGGGGCTAGAAATAGTTCTCGGGACATTTGACTCCAGCATGGTAGGGCTCTACTGTTTTGTCCCTAGGAAAGTCCCCTTTTTTGTCTTACCCATTTCCAGAATAGACATTAGACGCCTGTAAAACACAAGGAGCCTCACATTCCCAGAGGTGTTTTGGTACAAGCAGCATATAAATGGATCTCAACCAACACCAGCTGGTCAATTATATAGAATGGGTCACGGGATACACAAAATAATAGGTCTCTAGCATCACATCACCCCTTAGTTCCTAGGATTATAATCCTGTGGTCTGAGGCACAAGCGACCGGTTCTCATATTTCTGCTTTACAGAAACAGCATCTTTAATCCCAGAGATGAAGGGAAAGAAGACTCTTAGAAAACAAGTTGGTTTTCCTCAGACATATGCCATCATCAAAGCCAAATAGAGATATCTTAAATAAGCTTTCCTAGTTGGGGAACTCAAAGCAACCATTGCACCTCATGCCAAGTAATGTATGAGGAATGCAACTCTGTCCTTCGGACAAAATAGCTTTTGGATATAGTTTTGGATATAATAAAGAAAATTTAAAGGATGTGGTTACTGGCCTATATTAGTCCCTTTTCTTTATTCTGACCTCATCTTTTCATTGTTAACTGCCTCTCGTTCTAGTTGTGAGACTCTCATCATTAAAAGCTCCACACAGAGCAAACTGGCGTAACACTGGTCGTCTCAGCCCAGTGGGGAGAAAGGGAGCAGACACCCTCTTCCTCCCTGTTTTTCTCTTGAATCTCCCTCTTTTCGGTGAATCCTTAGGGCTTACCTACTTTCTCCATGCTCAAGACTCAAAACAAGCCTCAGAAGCCAGTATGCTGGTGTTGACATGCAGGAGCCAAGCCCAGAATGAAGTTGGGGGCAGCCTGAGGCTGGCAGCACAAGCTCAGCTCCCAGAGGAAAACAGAGATGCCAGTCTAATGGTCTCTCCTGGCCTCCCCCAGGTTTAATTGCAATGTAGGTGGTTCTGGTGCTTTTGGTCTATGTGGTTGACAATGCACAGAACAGCAGGTTGTGCTTCAGTGACTTGTGTATACCAGTGATGTCTGGGAGTTTTGAAGCAGGGTTGGTGTTTTTGTGTTATCCTATGATATAACAGCTGCTGTAAAGTCTTTGTTAAAATGCCTACACCATGGATTGTACGCTGGTAAACCTTGTTACCCTAGAGGGAAAATTCCAAGCCATTATTTAGCTAATTTTCCCCTACAGAAAAGTAAGGAGATGATTTATTTTTTTTAGAATATAGTAATTCCTTGAAGTATTTTTTTCTCACTTGCTTCCAGCCTTTTAGCCATGAAGATGAGGCAGTGATTCAAATGGAGAATAAGTAAATCATGCATGTATAACCCTGTGATTTAAGGACTGACACCGTGGAAAAATGGTATAATTCTTTTCCATGCTCAAGTAGCCCAATTAACAGATGGAGATCTAAGTAAGGTCACAGTGCCCTCTGCTGAAATATAAAGCCCTACCTGAAAAAATAAATGTTAAAAAACCATAAACTGGCATAAGAATAACATAATTCCTATTCGACAATGAATGATAAAAATAGCTTAGAAAAGCTTTTTTGTCACCTTAGGCTTTCCCTTTAGAGTAATGTAGTTGGGAACAATTTTGATTCCAAATTTGTTGCTCTGCTATGTAAACTGCATATCATGGCTCATGAAAAAACTCAAAAGCATAACTGACCTTAGTAGATGTAAACATAAGTGCTGGCAGAAATGTCTTTCCCTTACACAGAGACAGGAAAGAAAAGGTAAATTGGGGGTAATCTTTCAAAATAGGCAGTAGAAAGTCCAAAAACTTGATTTTTATCAAATCTATTCTGTTACTGGTTAACTTCACCCTTTCATTGGAAAAGGAAGGGTTAATAATGTGTCATTTTGGTGACTGCCTTTTTTCTTAATGGGTGTGGGAAACCACAATGACTAAGAACAGGAGAGAGAAGAACATCTAATGGATGTTTAAGGCTGAACTAATGTTGACTAACGAGTTTTAGACATTGACATCTGGAGAAAAACTGATCTGGGAGGAAGAACTCTGAAACAGGCAAGGAAGAAAGAACTCAGATGACAGAGGTGGAAATGGCCCCTGCTGATGTGTCGTGTCAGGAAATGCAGGAGGCCTGAACCCCTGCACAATAGTTAAAGAAGATACGCAGGCGCTTGGTTAGGAACAAACAGCTCCATAGGGTCTGTTACAGCATTTTTGGAGCAGGCTGTATTGCAATTATCAGCTGGCACCAAATATCCCAATGCCATCCTCTGTCTCCATCTGTACATTTCAATCTGGTACTGAAAGGCTGAAACTATCATTATTGCCATCCAGCTCTGCTCTTTAGAGTCCACAGATTAATAGCCATTACTTTGATGGAGGCATAGCTTGGAAAGAAAAAATCTAGCTAGTAAATAAAACCAGACTCCTACCTCCCAACTGAGTTTAGCTTCTCCTAGTCTCCAGCGCATTGTTGCTGTATTTTATTCAAGAGGCAGCAGCTTCTGAGGTTTTGTTGCTGTGTTTTTAATTACAATGTAAAATGGCAAGAGAGCTATGGCAGAGCTATCTGACAACATCTTTGCTGGTTGATTAAACCATGATCCTCAGTCATGCTGAGAAACAGACTCAGATTTTTACGCAACAGCCTACTCACAGGTTTTTGTTTGAAGATGGTCATCTGTTGGAGATTTTCAGTGGGGAACATCTGGAATTTAATTCTCAAGATGGAGGCAAGAGGCAAGAAAAATCTCTTCTTCTGTAATTTGTGTTGTTTCTTCTAATCCTTCCTTCATTTCCCCAATGCTCCCACCCAAGATACTCTTTCATCTGTGCTCACAATAACCCACGCTTTATGTTTCTTAATGCAAAGCTCGGCAAATAGCTCCAACTAAGTTCACCTGGAGGTTATTCTAATTCCCTGCATCAAGATTTCAATTTAGAGGCTTACATTAACCCATTAATTAAAGTGACCCCTTTTTTATTATAGCAGCTTCACCTTAATCAGTTAATGTGGTAGCCAGCCTTTCTTTGTTGCTTGGCGTTGCAGGGAGATCTTGTTAAGAGGATGCAATATCTGCTGGATAAGTGCCAAGTAGTAAAGCAGCACCATTTCCCTGCCATTTGCCACTGCTCTTTCCAAGTCCAAGCACACTGAAACTGCAAACACCCCAGCAAGCGACTGCTCCTACCGGAGTTACTCTCCTACCAGCTCACCTTTTCAGGCTCTAGATGAGACCCCCCCCGAAAACAACTTTTGCACATAATTGCAAGCTATCTAGGGTCTGACGTACCCTTTAGTGCTTAGTGCTCCTAAAAGGCTCAAGAAAAGTTGTGCTTCCAGAAGCCTTCCTCACTCCAAAATGTTTCACTTCAGAAATATTTGGCTACAGATTCTCTTTTATTTCTGGGATGTTCAGTCACATCCACTCTCTCACTTACTGTTGGCTCTGTCTGGGCAGGTGTGACACATCTGCTGCTCTTGTGGGAGCTTGCGTATGTTTACTCTGAGTGCAAGACCACAATAAGCACAGGAAGGCTTTTTTTTTTTTTGCATCTATTGGCAGTGCTTGTAAAATCAGGGGTAGGTTTGGGGTTTGCACATCATAACACTTCTTGTTTCATGAGCATTAGCTAACTGGAAGTAGAAAAATGTCACTTCCTTCAGTCGAAGCACCCTATAGCCTTATATGCTACTCTTTTCTTGAACATTTTCCTTCATAAGAGAACTTCCCTTTTTCTGATAATATCTCAGGAAAATGTACTTTGATAGCAAACATATTCGGTTCCTTGCATTTGTTTTATTCCATAGCTGGAGCCTTTTCTTCTAAATATCTCTTAAGAGGAGAGTATGCATTACTCTCTCTCTGAATCAGAGATAACAACTGTATTGAAAGCTGGAGTAATTGCTTCTCTGCAGCTCTGCAATATATTATGCCATGGCATGACAGAGGAAGGAAGTCAGTAGCCGCTGTACTTGTTTTGTTTGCTCTACCACTGCCTTGGTCTAATACACTCTGTTCCCTGACCCCTTTTACGGAAGAGCTGTTTCCTGCATGGGAATCCATTCCTGTTTGTGACATACTTTATGTGAAACAGAAAAGTCATACCAGCATTTACAGACATTTCTTTCCTAAACTCATTCTCTTCCGTGAGGAATCAGCTGTCTTTCTGGCTATTCTGTGGCCTGACATTTTCTCTAGGACAATCTCTGCACATGCAATGAAAGAAAATGAAAGAATCTTTCTAGACAAGCTTTGGCTACTTGGCTGGAAATTGAACTATTTATAGATATAATTACAGTTTGGGAATTCAAAACCAGTCCTGGAGATTTGGGTACCCCATTCCTAATGCATTATGTATGTATATGCAGACTGCATTTTCTTGGTACCAGTAAAATTGGCTTCCCATCTTCCAAAAAAAAAAAAAAAAAGATGTACAATTGTATCCATACAACCTATTTGTTTCACATGAAAAATAAGCTGTACTGCTCTAAGTGTTTCGATGCTAGGGAAGATGCAGACAAATCTGCAATCAGTGAACACACAGAAAACTGACACTCCTCCCTACCCACTGTCACATTGGGAAAGAGCTTCACTGGGGAGTTTTGTCTCAAAAATCTCACTTTGCATACACTTGGATTCAATAATTGTATAAGAAGGAGCTTCACAGATCCAATATAAGAATTTGGTTTTCAAGAAGTAAAAGTTAAAGCAAGAGTTAACAGGCTATGAAAGGAAAAGCAGAATTATTAAATGTTCCCTTTAGGTACAAATTGCCACACTACTTATCCAGCAATTTTCATTAACAAAACCCCCAAATTGACATTCAAACACTTGTTCCTATGACCCTAAGCTCATGTAGCTGATTATTCAGAGGTTAAACATTTATGTGATGACCAAAAAATTACAAAGATGTCAAGGATAATGACCATCTTTAGAGATCAAGGGTTTGTCTGCACCTTTATCATTGTGTCTTTGCCTAATGAGAAATGTCATCTCACTTTGTACTTTCACATCACAGGTATATTGTAGCAAATGCCATGTCTCTGTTCAACTTTATTACTTTTGCATAACATTTCTGAGAATTCTTAATGTTTACAATGAGGACACAGAGTGCTTGATCAGAATTTGATTAACTATAGATGTGGGTTCACTTTTTGATTTTAGTGGATATATATCCTGTGAGAGGGAAAACATGATTTTGACTCAAACTTGCAACACACCATCCTCCTGACAGAGAATTTGCTTCTACATTAAGCTCTGTGCAGAGACTTCGTGTCACTGGCTCCTTTTGCTCCTGGTCAGCAATCTTTCTTAACAACTTCAGTATGGATTCCTGGCAATTTGCAATGTTATTTGCCCTTTCATATATCCTGAACACCATGCTTTCACAGGCAGAGGCAAACAGTTTGCACACAGATATATTTTTCTAATTTTAGGATCTACTTTGGGAAATATATGAATACTGTTGTTTAACTCTTATGTATTAAACACAAATCTAGGAACTGCAGTTCACTTGTGTTTATTATTGGCACTGCTGGTACACTTGTTTACTACTTGTATAATCAGTAACTGCTATGCACATGCTTATTAGTGTGAACTTACTTAATTTATTGGCTTCATTTTAGAAACTGGCTTGTATGTCACTATTAGCAATGACATCATGGAGCTTGTGTAGGATTGCCTGGAGCAGGGGCAAGAGTGCACAATGACTTAAGTGTGAATGTAATAAAATTGAATCAGCATAAGAAAAAAATCAGCCAATTATTCCTATAAAGAGTGGATATCAACATTTCTAAGCTTCACATTTTTACTCATTCTAATTCCATACTCTAGAGTGTAAGTACTTAATCTGGTTCATTCAACATCATAACTATGGAAGAATTCAAATGCACCCAGACTCCCAGATTTTAAAGGGACACTGCACACAAGAATAGACACTGGAGATAAACATTTTTACACAAGTTCTGTGCCGATAATTCTTTAAGTTTGACACAGGCAGTGTCCCCATGCTTATACTTATTTGCATCTTTCCATGCATCTATCTGATCTTGAACATGAACATGTTGAGTCATAGGGACAAGAGATTTTGGCAGAAGAAATATATTTTAGCTAGTAACTCTGTTAAAAAAAACAGATTACATTTTTAAACTCAAGTCAGACCTGGCAGGCTAATAGGGCAGGAAAAGAGGAGAGGTCCAATCCACTCTCCAAAATGCCTTGGAAACAAAGAAGGATGGACAATTACTCAGAAAAAGCCACAGGCAACAAAACATTTGAAATATCAGAAGCTGAAAATTCTATGGAACAAGATACTTAGCCACAGCAGAATCCCAACCCCTATAGACTGAGAGGGAACTGGTGATGAATCCCTGTTCCTTCAAAGCAAAATGAGAAAGGTGTGTATGGCTTATAGGGAAAAGTGATTGTAAACACATTTTTCGTGAACCGTTTGTTTTTTTTTTTCTTTCATGTCCAACTACTAGAGTCTGACATGAGCTCTTATTTTATATTTGCTAGCTAGCAGAAGGAACTCAATGGCAATTGTGCTTGCTGTGCTGATTCATGTGAGTATACATACTCATATCTTCTAATACTTCGGAATTTCACTATTGTGAAGGATTTAAAAATATGATATCACTTTAGGAATATTGAAAATCAAATTTTACCCAGAACATGCCGTAATATGGAAATACTATTAAAAAGCAGAAATGTGCAATACATACTACTGAGTATGCAAAACATACTCTGGAGTGATGCTCATCATAGAATCATTTCTCAGAAACAGAAATAATATAAGACTACCGATACGTGTCGAGTTGTTTGTTGTTACTGAGAACATGCGCCAGTCATCTGCACCAGAGATGGAAGAAAAACTATTAGATCATAGTTCACACCCCGCAGATGGAGGAAACCATCTTCTGCTGAAGAACCTCATAGATATTAAAAAGATGACACATCATCATCTGAGATCCATCTCCAAAAGCTACCAATTACACAAAACACACCCTGAACTGATTCTAGTGTATTTGTTGAACATGTCACTGTAAATCCTGCACAGGAAAAAGAGAGTTGTATTTCTAACAGTTTACAGCAGTTTCTACTACAAAATTATTACTTATAACCTTGCACACATATAAATATAATCTTGAAATATCATTTCATGTTCTGTTTAGAATAAATGACATATAAAGACAGTACATTGCTTGTTCTAAGAGCATTTCCTCAGAAAAAGGCTATAAATCAGGATATTCAACTGTCAAAATGGGCAAAGATGAAACAAAGAATTTGCCTCCCAGACATGGCAATTAAGTCTGTTTTGTATTTTCAAATACAATAGAAATCAGAAAAGTGAAAAAGTTGGCCTTTAAGGACAAAGTTTGTGCAGACAGATTGATTACTTTGAAATATCTCTGTGATCTGACCAAGCCAATTTCTCACTAGTACACCAAATGCTACAGCCACAAGCCTTTCAAGAAAAGCACAAGTCTCTCTGAATATTTTCAGTATGGGTTAAGGGAAGGACACAAGAGCAGGCACAAAATGATGTATCAGAAAAACCTATGCTCTCTCCCAAAATTATTCTTATTGTATCCAAATCCTATTTATTTTTCAGACTTTCATCACATAGGAAAGAAGAAAAGGACTTCCACGGCTCGCCCGTTCCATCATTCCCAGTTATGCAAGTCAATGGCCAAACAAGTCTTTTCTTTTTTTTAGCCAGTTACAATTGTGAATACAATTTAATATGCAAAATTGCAGCACTCCCAGGCCACATAATTAAAAAGCTCATAAATTCACTAAAGCCAAAGGTGGTTGTATATAGTTCAATGCTGAGTATTATTTCAGAATTTTAACTAGTACAAAACATAGGAAGAAATGAAGGCATTAAAAAAGAAAAATACACTTGTGATAGGAAAGGACAGAACCTTAGCAGAAGTGCTAGAGTAAGTATGACCAGAAGAGGTAGAGAAGTAATTACTGAGGAAAGGTCACATAAATGCAGTTTGGAAGTTCAGAAGTTACTGCTTTTCCTTGCGCTTCATAGATGTTTGGACACTAGGATGACACCAGGATCATCTTAAACAACTATGGCCATGACACAGTTTTTTGACCACTGCACCTTATGATACAGCTACCACCAAACCAGTGGACTGGGCCTTTCATTCAGAGCTGAGTGACTGCTCTGAGATGCACATCCTTTCTACATAACATGAAAAGGAGTTCAGAGGAAGCAAAGGAAATCACAGGACATGCACCAAACAGGAAAACTTATTTTGTCATGGATCAGAAGTTATCTGGGATCTCAGCTGTCACTGCAGTCCCAGGATACGCAGAATTAAATCTATCGTTTCCTAAAGCATGTCCTTGCTATCATCCCAGCTCTTTAGGGATTGGTCTCCAGCCCTTTATATAGTGGATTCTCAGTGCTACCTTCAGCCAGAGAGGGTTCCTTAGTGATAATATACTTAATCTGATCCTTGCTCCAATTTTTTTCTTTATTCTTCTGTTGTTTCTTTGTTGCCACTTTTAAAACATTATAACAGTTACAAAATAAAACACAAAAAAAATAATTCTTGCAAAATGGAGCAATATTGTGAGCCCAGTTGTGCCTTAAAAAGCCCTAACACATTATGTTTAAACTCACCTTCCTTTCTCTAGCTGAGTAAGTTTTGTTTACTGCAGAATGATACCACTTGAGTAAGCAATGGAAATCAGTCTATTTGTAGACAACGCCTGACCACGACAAGGCAGTTACAATGCCTTTTGGCCTGAGTTTGGGGCACAGATGCCTTGTTTTTAAGATCTCACTGAGCTTCAGGCATGAGGAGAAAAGTGTGCTACTTGGCCCCTGCAGGCTGCAGCAGCTGGTGCAGTTGGAAAAGAGAGGCTAGATAATTGGTAATTTTAACTGCACATTGTGTGCAGCCACTTCTGGAGATGGTCCAGGACAATACATGTCTCAAAGCAGGGTCAGCTACAGGTGGTCCTCCACAATGACTCTGCAGCCTCTCTGGCAACCAGTTCCAGTACTTGACCACCTGCGCAGTAGAAGTTTTTATTCTGTTTATGTGGAATTGCCCACATTTCAGTGTGTGCCCACTGCCTCTTGCCCTATGCCACTGAGCACCAACACAAATAACCTGGCTCCAGGAGAATGACCTGCAGCAGCACTTAGACACACACAAGTCTACAGGGGCTAGACAGGATCCATGCAAGAACACTGTGGGAGCAGACAGAAGTTCTCCCCAAGGCACTTTGCATCATTTTCCAGCATCCTTACCTAACCAAGGAGGTCCCAGTTGATTGGAAGTTAGCAAATGTGATACTCATCTACAAGAAGGGCCAGAAGAAGGATCTGGGGAACTACAGGCTTGTCAGTCTGACGGGTGCCGGGGAAGCTTATAGAGCAGATCATCTTGAGTTCCATCACACCGCACATACAGGAAAGCCCAATGATCAGTTGCAGCCATCATGTGTTTATGAAAGGCAGGTCCTGCTTGACAAATTTGATCTTCTGTGATAAAGTGACCCTTCACTTGGTGGATGAAGAAAAGGCTCTGGATGTTGTTTACCTGGACTTTAATAAAGTCTCTGACAGCATTTCCCACAATATTCTTCTTGAGAAACTGGCTGCTCATGACTTGGGTGAGCATGGGCTTTGCTGAGTGAAAAACTGGCTGGATCGCCACATCCAAAGAGTGGTGGCGAATGAAGTTAAGTCCAGCTGGTTGCCAGTCACAAGTGGTGTTCCTCAGGGCTCAGTACTGGGCCTAGTTCAGTGTAACATCTTTATTGATGACTTGGACAAGTGGACTGAGTGCACCCTCAGTCAGTTTGCAGATGACAACACCCTGGACAGGAGTGTTGGTCTCCTTGAAGGTAGAAAGGCTTTGCAGAGGGATTCAGACAGGCTAGATTAATGGGCTGAGCCAATAACATGAGGTTCAACAGAGCCAAGTACGGCGCTACAGGCTTGGGAAAGAATGGCTGGAGAGCTGCCTGGCAGAAAAGGACCTGGGGGTGTTGGTCAACAGCCAGTTGAATATGAGCCAGCAGTATGCCCAGGTGGCCAAGAAAGCCAATAGCATCCTGGCTTGTATCAGAAACAGTGTGGCCAGTTGGACTAGTGAAGTGATCATTGCCCTGTACCTGGCCCTGGTAAGGCCACACCTCAAGTATTGAGTTCATTTTTAGGCCCCCCACTACAAGAAAATATTGAGGTGCTGGAGTGTGACCAAAGAAGGGCACTGAAGCTGGTGAGGAAGCTACAGCTCAAGTCTTATGAGTGGCTGAGTGAACTGGGATTATTTACTCAGGAGAAGAGGAGGGTGAGGGGACACCTTATTGCTCTCTACAATCACCTGAAAGGAGGTTGTAGTGAGGAAGCAGTTGGTATCTTCTATTAAGTAACAAGTGGTAGAGTAAGAGGAAAGTTGGCCTCGAGCTGTGCCAGGGAGGCTTAGGACAGATATTAGGAGAAATTTCTTCACTGAAAGGTGAACAAGTTTCTCAGGGAAGTGATTGAGTCACCATCCCTGGAGGTATTTAAGACATGTAGAAGTGGTACTAAGGGACATGGATAACTGGTGGTTGTGGCAGTGTAAGGTTAATGGCTGGATTCAATAATCTTAAAAGGTCCTTTCCACCTGGTCTTAGCCAGTTCTATGATTCTTTACTCCCCCACTAGGTAGTTAAAGACATGGATAAGATGCACCCAAGCAGATAGTACTGCACTGGCCCCCACCAAGCTGAAATGACTCTTCAGTTAAAAGCTGTGTGAACTACTAACTTAAGGTGATGGACTTTGGAGACAAACTCATAACTTCAATCACCTTTAGTGTCTTCTTTGCCAATATTCCCAACATCACAGAATCACAGAATCACCTAGGTTGGAAGGGACCTTTTAAGATTATCTAGTCCAACCAAAAAAAAAAACCGAAACAAAAAAAACCCGAAACAAAAAAAACCCCACCAAAAACCAACCAAACACATACACACCACCACCACATCCACACCACACAAAACACCACCCAGCAAATCCATATCCCCAAGCACCATGTCAACTCTTGAATACCTCCAGGGATGGTGCCTCAACCATCTCCCTGGGCAGCCCATTCCAATGCCTGACAACCCTTTCAGGAAAGAAGTATTTCCTAATGTCTAACCTGAACCTCCCCTGGCATAACTTGAAGCCACTGACCCTTATCCTATCATCTGTGACTGGGGAGAAGAGACTGACCCCCACCTCTCTACAGCCTCCTNNCCTCAGTCTCCTTTTCCCCAGACTAAACAACCCCAGCTCACTCAGCCTTTCCTCATAAGGCTTGTGCTCCAGACCCCTCACCAGCTTCGTTGCCCTTCTCTGGACCCACTCCAGCACCTCAATGTCTTTCTTGTAGTAGGGGGCCAGGGGGTCTCTGAATGAAGAACAAGTTCCGTAAACTTTACAGGTCTGTTGGGTGTTTGAAATAAAATAGTTAATAATATTCACACAACACACATTACAAAATTAGTTGATACAAGAACAGAAGAGATTCAAGATTTTATTGCCTTATCAGGTGTAAAAATTTATTTATGCTATTTATCAAGTGTTTAAATTTACGAAAAGACACCACTTCAAATTCAGGCCCAATTGACCATCAGAAAACCCTATATCAAAATACCCTTGACACTTCCAAGAACAATTTTTACAAAATGGCTTAGAACAGTAGAATCTCATTAAATAATGGCCAACTTCACAAGCCTGAAGGTCACCGCCTCATCAGTATTTTTCTGCTGAGCATGACCCACAGAACAGCAGAAGCCTTAAAACCATTTTAATCCCCAAACACTATCACTACTGCACTCAGGACATTTAAGTCACATCACCCTGCATTAGTAACACCAAACATTACAGCTAGTCTTAAAGATTTACCCTAACAAAATGCCTTTTTTTAAAAAAAATCATTATAAGAGAACTGTGCATCAGAACAATTGCAAAATACACAATCATACATTTGGCTTGGTTTTAAAATAAAAATAACATCAGTCATCTATTTGTTAACTTCATCTCTTGTGTTGTGCTCCTTTCCCCTCCCCTCTCACTTTAGGAAACTATACTAGACCAGGCAGTTTAATTGTAGCACTGAGGTAGCATATTTTAATTGAACAGAATAATAGGTTTGCTACTGTGCCTCCTCTCCTTTAAAGCACACACAAAAAAATCCCCACAGTTTTTCAACTTTTTTGGAGAATACAGGCGTATCATTCATTTCCAATGGCCATTCCACTTTGAATTCAAAGCACAATGCATCTCTGAATGCTAGATATGTTACACCAGCTAGAATGAACGAGAACATATACAAGAAAGAACTATGTCAGTTTTATTAGAACTATGGTTACATTTCAGCTCTATGGCACCTATTGTTCCCTATTATGAAATGCATCTTTACAGTCTCTGAAAATTGATTTCAAAGACTAGGATCCTGAAAAAGAGCAGCTGTGCCTCAGTTCTTTTAAATGATTTTCACACTATCTGCAGAAAGGTCAAATAACTGCCACAAAACCAAAAGAAATCAAATGGACCTGATATAAAAATCAATAGGAACTAGCAACATGAGTATATTAAAAGAATCAAAGTTAAGGTAAAAGATATAACATGTCTGAATGAACTTAGAGCATTTTCCATTCACTTAAAAGAGAGCTGGGATAGCCTTAAAAAAAAAAAATCCCTGCAAGAGTAGAAGCGTAGTTTCATAACTAAGAATAACAATCTCAGTTTTGCACTTCTGGCTGAAAGCTTTAAAAGAAAAAGCTGAAGTCAGGCTGTACGCAAGACTGCAGCCTTAACACCCAGGCTGATTACTGAAGTAACTCTTACAGACATTTGTATGTTTAAGGGTGAATAGTAAACAGTGACCCCAAAGAACTGGTCATTTTCTGCTCTGAATGTCATAGCCACTCAGTTGAACTCAGTTGCACAGCACACATTCCTCACCCAGGCCTGGGATGGATCTTTGAATCCCACCACCCTCTCTGTCTTTCATACATCAAACCAAGAACTTTACTGCAGTTAAAAACCCTCGAGTCAGCTGTATGCATATGGGAAATTAGCCTTTAACACCTTGGAAAGCAGACTGAGAATGTAACTGAGCTGACTGCTAAATAAATCCTCAGGAAAACACCTAAACAGCTGAGGATAAATGTGTAAGTTATAAAGACCAATTAAAGCTGTTTATAGAGACTTTAATGCTAATCTTTCAAGTAATCCAAGATGCACTCCAACACCTGTTCTCAAAAATTTAAGGCTTTTATGAACACCCTCTTACTTACAAAAAGAGTATTAAACAGAAGGAACTTGTTTACAGTAAATACAAACATCTGAAAAACCTCTGAAACCTGTTTATACAAATACTAATAAATTCTTTAATATTTTGTACAACTAGAAGGTGCACAGATTGGCATTCAAGAGGTCAATGCTGGCAAACATCTGTCAGACAATAACATGATTTACTTGGAAAACAATATAGTTTATAATGCCATAAATTAAAAAATAAGTTAGTTCACATTTTTTCCCCAGCTTTTATGTACATCTTAGTCTTTATTGAGATCGTGTAGCCTTCTTCAGAAGCTCAAGGTCTTTCCGTCGGCTTTTAATTGCTCTGGCACAGCCATATTCTTCCAGTTGTAGAGGGATATACTTTTCTATCTGAACGAGCCCATGCCCAGCAGGACCAGTAAACAGCTTAATCCAGGATGGTTTAAAGTTTCCTCTGAAGCCCAGAAAGGCCAAGCTTCCTGTGACAAAAACAGCTCAGTGTTACCAAACTAGCCAAGCCCATCCAAACACAACATAGGATCATTTGAGAAGGAAACACCACGCTCCTCTGAAATCCTTCCCCCAGATTATTCAGGACATCAATCTACTCCCAGCTTCACATGCACCTCACAAGGAAATACTGACTTGCAAGTACCTTCTTCATTATTCAGTACTGAAATCTGAATTTGAAAACATGGCTATCAGGACAACTACAGAACCTCTTTTCTCAGGCAGAACTTGTGCCAGGGCCCCCGCACAGACATGAGCTACCCCATGGGGCTTATGAAGTGATCATCCCTTAAAATAATGACAGCTTCTCATCTTCAAATTTTGCTAGAACAGGAAATACTGGCCTGGCACCGGAGATTGTTTAAAAATAGACTCACTGGGTGAGGCATAAAACACAAGCTTTGGGATAAAAGCCTGGGGCTCTCTTCTGCAATCCACAGGCACAAAGAACCGCCAGCAATTTCTCTGCTTGCAACAAACTTCAGACAATGCCCTTTGGGGTAACAGAAAAGGTTTTCTGCCTCATCTGCTGAAGGGATGCCCATCCTCCACCTCTCAACAAGGGCTGAAACACAGCAGCCCACACCAATGCAAACTGGCAACCACCCTCCAGCAGCTGCATCCTTTTCACACACCCCATGAGAATCCCCTCCTGCCAACACAAACACACAGACCAAGGGGGTGTAAAAGAAATGTGCAAAGTTTCCACCAACCATTGCTCTGAAGATAAGGTGGTTTGGCTGTCCCCAGGGACATTAAGGCTTCTGATAAATTATTAGGAATTGCTACATCACCTCTTGTGCTCAGTAGAACGACAGACCTGCAGCAAATATAGTGCAGACACAGCAGCTGTTATAAACTCAAAGTTTTCTTAATATATGGCTACAAGTTTTTACAGTTAGCTGGCCTCTTAGTCCACTTGCTAAAGAGTACTCCTGACATGGGGAATAGCCAACCTCTCTGGATGCACTATCTAGAAAAGCACCCACATAGGTTATTTTTTTTGTTTGTTTAAACTGACTTCCAAATTTAACTTGAAAATCATTGAAAAGTGTTATTTAAATATAGTTTAATGTTTTGTATTCAAAAATGAAGTTTAGGTATTAACCCAAAATAAGAATGTTAGCATGCTGGGTTGTTTTGACCCTAACTTTTAAATCTTTATATAAGCAATTTTCTCCTTAAATAGAGAGAGAACTGTATTTTTTTCTCAAATAGCTCTTGTGAGTGTCCTTCAGTGACCTTATTAAACAAAAAGTTACTTTTGTTTCAAGCAATAAAACTATTACATAATGCTTAGTTAAAAAAAAATATTCAAGGTGAAAGACAGGGAACAGTGAAAAATTGTAAGTGTTCAAAATTTGAATTGCTTTGTCTTCTCAAATAAGGCTAAGTTGTCTGTGAAAATGCTCCCGTGACCCTCAACTTAGTGAGCAAAACGTGCATTTTCAGTGTATCATTATTCAAATCCTCATTAGAGAGCAGAGCTACAGCTTACAGGTCATACTGAAAATAAATGGTCATTACACGTACCTTTGTGGAATTCCAGATTTTAAATATCCATCTACACGCTTAACGTCTACTCCAGAAAATAATTTGTTTCCCGACACTGTGCCAACACAGGCATCAACTACAACAATAAGTATACCATTATCCTTGAAGGAAAATATAGTGTCATTGACCTGAAAAGGAAGGAAAAAAGAGATAACAATTTCTTTCTTTCTTAAATATGAATTTAACAGCAATTCTACCATACTCAGTGTTTATCTAATTTAGACACAGTGGTGTACTGATTTCCTTACAAATACTTGCTTCTCCCTAGCATCTCTTCATTTTCCTCCTTGAGGGAAAGCTTTCAGTGGAACTTATGAAATTGCATGTGAGCCTTCAGTTCCTGGCTTCTACAGGGAGACAATACATTTCAGGTGACTTACTACCTGCCATAGTCATTGCTCCTGCTTCAGGAAGCCAAAATTCAGATACTGAACCACCTGGATTTCTTGGCAATAATATGGTTAACTCTGTCTCTACAGTTGCCCAGTTCCTGTGCCAGTTTCTTCCTGCAGAGTGCACCTACTGGTTTGGATACAGCACCACACATTGCCACAGAAGTCTGCAGCTCCTAAGGTTATGCTGCTCATGTGTCATTTGTCTGTCTAAAAAACTCAAGAATTTTACTATTTCAACCAAGCTAACACACTGACATTGCAAAATGTAAGCTACATACAGACTTGAAGATTTGTGATGTGAGGATGTCTGCAAATACTATTTCAGCATCACATGCAAGATTCCTTCAGCATCCAAATAGAAACCTCGAAGTAAACTACTCTTAATATAGTAGCTATCATGACTCCATCAGAAAAAATACAGATATCTCTGGATTCTTTAGAAAATGCTGTTTTGAAGGAGTTTAATAACAAGGCTTATTAGCTTAAATAACTGATCCCATTAACTCACAAATGTGTCAGCACAAAAACAATTTCAACAACATGAATTTAACTAACAGGTTCGGGGTTTTTTTATTTTTCAAAACCAGCCATCAATAAATGTATATCCATCCAGATTTCAAGATGAATTTGAAGATTTTTAACTCCCTCTTACTGGTATAAATTTTCTCTCCAGCAGGAAACATTTGAACACAAAACAAAGCTTTGCAGACTCATTTTTTGAGGTTAAAACATCAGCTTTTTGAATTTTTGATTTTTAAACTACAAACCAACACTTTTCATTGAAGTGAAAAAAAGTCAGGTCAGCAGTAAGTAGAGCTGTACAACTTCCATAATACAAACTGCTAAAAACAATGACAGTTAGAAGAAAACTATAAATACTTACAGAAATAAATGCTTGTTGACCTCTGCTTAACTCTTTTTTACCAGATGAATTAATCTGCACAAGGAGGTAGTTTTTATGAGGATCACTGGTGAATACCATCTGGATACCAAACAAAACACGTTAAGTATACTTATGCATGTATATTCAACACTTTATCATGACAGACAATTTACAGCAGACCACCCGTGCTCCAAAGCAAATACCACCATTTGTCAGTGGCATTATTTTTAGTCCTAGCAATCCTAATAAATATGTAGAGTGTAACCCATTTTATTCCTTACTTTCAGTACTTTTCTCAGCTTGTATAGCTAGAATGGATAATGCAATTTCAAGTTCATGCTAATAAGCAAAGATCCAAAAAAGAAGAAAGAAGGTTGGTCAATAGCACATATCTCTGCAGCAAAGCTATCCTACATGGAGTACAGACAATATTGCAGTACAAGACAGCAGATCTACCTATGTGCCTTCTCTGTAGCACTCAATGAGAGGCAAAGCAGTATTTTTCAAAGAAAAAAAATCAAAACCTTTGTGCTACAAGGGACTCCCTGCCTTCTAGTGTACAGGAGATTAACAACATGATCACTGCAAACTGGCAGGTGCAGTATTCTGGACTGAAAGACTGAAATTCTGCCTTAAAACGAGTAGGCACCAATCCCAACTACAGTTCATGAAAGTTTTTGCTTATTTTATTTTACCTGAGTTGTGCCGCATTTTGTACATGGTGTAGTAGTTTTTACTGGCATCTGCTTTATGACAGTTGGTCCTTGATAGTACTTTGGGTAAGCTTTTGCCATGCAGTTACTGATCCCTTTTGCTGAATCTCTGGTCACAATCTTGATCCTTTCACATCCCTGAGATGAGCAATAACTGTGACCATCCCTATTATATTTGGCTTGAAGAAATAAAAACAGTAATCTACACAAAAGGGGGGAAAAAATCTAGATCAATTGCTGGAAAGATAGGTATTTCTGTTAAACCAGAAGCTATATTGTTAAGCTATATTTCATAATTTTCAGAAGCAGAGAAACTACAGTATTCACTTCTGCACCGCTGTTCATTTTTTTCCAAATGTTTACAGTTTGTAAGAGTTAGGAAATCTCCACTGATACATCTGATACTGAAATTCCCCAAAATTAAAGCAGACATCATTATGAATGTGTATGCTTTGAAAAAAATGCACCACTCCTCAAATCGGTGACTTGCAGAAAACAAAAAACAAGCTGCAGAGCATAAATGTTTTCTTTGATCATAGATCTTTGCAGATACCCAGCAACTGTTTGGATATTCATCTCCACCCGCCAGCACTGGACAATGTAATCGAGCTGTTGCAAATGCTCGGAAATGCAATTAAGGGGTAGTGGTCATTAACGTTCACAATACAAGAGACTAGAAAGTCTCCTGTTGTATACTTGATTGTTAGGTCTTAGACAAAAGAAATGTAAATATCTTTTCAAAAGATACATTATTCTGCATATTTACTACAGACAGACAAAGTAGCAGATAACAGAAAAAAAAAAGAAAAAATTATAAAATAAAGATCAACATTTGCAAAACACAAAAGAGACATATGTAGGACTTTTACTCAAAATTGACTATATCTTACACCTCTCAGACATATCTCAGTGGCCTCTGTATGAAATACTTTTTAAAGAGAGACTAGGACTTTTAAGTACTTTCAAGAAGGCTGAAAACAGATTAGAATTTTCAAAAATACATTTTTAAAGAGTACGTGGAAGAGAAAACTTCTTGATAATTTCTAGACGTTTCGGTTGAACAAGACAACACAAATTTTCTTTTAAGACTTAGAATTTAGTTCCTGAAAGACACTGCTCTGCAACACACCAGATACTACATTCTCCCCAGGCAGGGAGTAGGAAATAACTGCAGCAACTGTGGTGCTCTTGGGAAAGTATTTCAATGACAAACACAGTATTTTTGAGATTCAGAGTCAGAGAAAATACTCTTTCAAATAGATTTTGTGCTCTTTTTCAACAGCTTTCCTCCTATGCAGGTATCTCAGTCAGTGCTTTTAGCGCTATCAAACAAGACATTTAAAGTCTTCCAATAGGATGAAGTTACAAAGGGTTACCCAGTACTGTTGTCGAAGTAAAACTTCTTGTCTGATCGGTTCTTTTCAAGCTCCATCATTGAAGATACAGGCATGTAGCGCTCCACCTTGTTTGACAGAGCAGATGACCGCCTCTGAAAGGCTTCCAACACTATAGAAAAATCTGTATTTGGTTGATAACAAAGACCAACACGAATCCAGTCATTCCTGAAAACAAAATAAAATGTATGATTCACCATAGAAACAGTGTAAATGGCAGAACGCAGCAAACAGATCATTCAAAAAACAATTAAAAGGAAAATAAAAATTTCCCAGACCCTCAAAAAGAAGATCTTTCTTTCCCTCTCTACACAAAGTGTTTAATCAAATGTTAAAGTAACTTTCATTCTCTCAGGATATATCTGATTTTGTACTTTAGACATCTGACAACAAAATCAAGTATGCTAAACTACTGAACTCCAATTCTGCTCAATTTCACAATTTTCACACTTTCTTCTCCAAATGATTTTCCTTAAAGACACTGTACTGGACAGAAGTTTAACTTCTGGTGCAGGTCTACTGCTTAGTATCTTGCTTTTCACACTTTAGTATTTGTAATTATGAAAAAAACTAACCCAAGATACAATCTTACTGATGACTGCAAACTCTCACACATACTAATTCTGCAGGACATAACTTTAGTATTGCTTTATGGATCAATGACATGAAAGAACATAAACATACTTGTTGAAGTTAATAAGATAAAGATAGGTGACATTCGGTGCTTTTCCATTCCAATGTATTGTGTAGCCCTTTTGGAGCATCACCACTGGCTGGTACTGTTGAAAAGCAGCTCTCTGATTAATACCTCGAAGAACCATGGGATTAGCTGGGTACTCATCTCGTACAATAGTCATGGAAAGATTCTGTCCATTCCACGTTTGGACATAAACCTGTAGGATATTAAGGAGGACAAAGAGACAGAGGAAACATTTGGACATTGTGAAAAAGAAAAGGAAATAGTGAAGAATAATCAGTACATTATTAGCAAAAGTGCTGCAATTTGATGTTCTGAGTTAAGCAATACAAAAATATCTCCTGAAGAATAAGCCTTTTGAAAAACTTCGGGAGACTTTTTCCATTTTAAAGACAAAAAAAAAGGGGAGGGAGGTAGGTAAAAAAAAAAAGTAGAATCAGCTATGGTACTTGGCCAAACTCATATAGAACAGGCATCATAATGGGAATCACACCTATATGAGATTTGTACTCAGAAGGTGGTATTTAACATCTCCAGTAACAAAAAAGGAAGAAATAAAAAGCATCTTAAAACCAACTCTGCGAAAAAAAAGACATACAGAACTCCTGTGGAAGAAAACACCTCCCAGAAAAAAATATTTTATGTTGCAGACCTAACTGCTGAAAGCCCTGGCACACATACACATTTGGTTTTACCATGCAGTACCTAATACTGCACTTCCAGTTTGCATGCTGAAGGAAACAAGATACACACAACTGGCTAAAAAGTGTAATATGCATAAAAATATTTTTAAAACATCAAGGAATTTTTAAGGCTAAAGGTAGGTAATTTTGTATTTCTTACACTTCCCCTTCCCTGACAAGTTTTTCATGTTGCAGATTTGCCCCAAACAGAAAGCTACCAGAGTACTAACCTGTGCATAGGTCCCACTGCAAACGACTCCGCTCCATTCTGTAATATTAATGCATTTGGGGTGTTGAATCAAGTAGTTATCCATTCTGCCCACATAGGTATCCTTGTAGTCAGTCACTGAACCATCTAGATCATGGAATATTGAATTCTTGTCACCATCCAGATCTCCTTCTTCAAACCAAGGACCAGGTTTTCCAAAGAAAGCTTTCAAAGAAACCTGGCAACAACAATTAAAATATTTTTTTCCCCTCCAGGCAAAACTCAGAGTAACACTTGCACATCTGCAGAGACACAGGAATTTGTCAAAGCTGATTAAAAACCTTACAGCAAGGACTGTGGAATCTGGCAAAACAGACATTTTGATTTTTAGCAATAGGCTCTTGCTTTTGAACAGTGTTAATATTTGCAACTGAAACCTCATTACTAAGGATATATCAAATCTTACAAAAATCTCATTTTAGCTTTACCATTAACCATGAAAGACATCATGATTGCAATATATCCTGAATCTCCCTTGATATTATGTTTCGCTCTAAAAACAAAGGATACAACTTGGGTGACTTCCAACCAAGAGAGAAACTCTAAACTAGGAATGCATGGAAAAGATGATCTAAGGCCCTGGATGTTTGTTTTAAATACAGCAAGAATAAAAGAAAACTTGTATTACACTTACATTCGGACCGAACTTCACAAGAGAAATGTTGTTTTTTGGTGTCATCTGCCATGGATTTTTCATCAAGAATCCAACTGCACTGGTAAATCTGTCTGGAGTTGGCACAAAGTTTTTGAATGTGCACTTGGTAAGGTGAATAGGTCCATCATAAATTTGAAAGCCTCTGATTGGAAATGTCCTGTTAATGCAAGCAAGTATTTATAGCATCCAGTAACAAAGGCCATGATAGACCTTAATCTGTGTCATAAATAAATATCTTCTCAGGGTAACCAAGAAAGCAACATTAAGAGAATGACTTCGAGGTTAGATCTTGGTAAATTTCTGCACTTATTCAATGAGTCAAAAAATTCCCTGCTGGTTTGAATTTTCCTGTAAGAAGAGCTATCGCTGTCCATTTGCAAATACGCACCTTTTCCAATACAGCAGAAGAATAATACCACCTGCTGTTTGATTAATTATGGCAACTAGGAGAAGTGCCCACAGATTGAAGGAAAGCAAATGTCACTTCTAACTTTGAGAAGAAACACCCAGGGAGCTGCAGGCTTGTAAGCCTCAGCTTGATCCCGAGGAAGGTTCTGAAGCAGCTAATCCTAGAAACAATTTCAAGGCATCAAAAGGCATCAGCATGGATTCATTCAGTTGGTCATGCTTGATCAACTTCATAAACCTCTGTGATGAAATGACTAGCCTGATAGTTGAGACGTGGTCCACCTAAACTTCAGTAAGGTTTTTGACACTGTCCCCCATAAGATCTTCATGAAGTACGGGCTGCATGAGACTACAGTGAGGTGAACTGAAAACTACCTGAATGACTATGGTCAGAGGGCGGTGGCATGAAGTCCACCACTCATGAAGGGTAGTACTGCAACCCCAAGGATCAATATGGGGTCCAGTCTTGTTCAGCATTTTCACTAGTGACCCGAGTGTTGGTGTTGAGTATAGTCTCAGCAAGTTTGCAAGAGGCACAAAACTGCAAGGAGCAGCTGATACACCAGAGAGTCATGCTGCCATCTCCTTGACAGGCTGGAGAAATGGACAGATGGGAATCTCATGCAGTTCAACATGGGGAAGTGCCAAGTCCTGCACCTAGGGAGGAACAACCCTGTGTCCCAGTGAAAAGGATCTATAGGTCAAGGTGGAAACCAAGGTGACCATTAGCCAACGTGCCCTTGCTGAAAAGAGGCAAACGGTATCCTAGGTTGCACTGGGAGAAGTCTTGCCCAAAAATGGAGGGAGGTGATTTTTCTCATCTTTGGTGAAGCCACATCTAGACTGCTTGTCCCTAGTACAAAACATTTCTTGCTCATATATTTCTTGTATCATTTCTACTTCATTCTCTTACACTTACCGATTTCTAGGCAGAGTGCGCGCCTTGTTGTCTATTCCTCCCGTTCCCGCATATTTATTTTGGCCACCTGGAAACCCATAATTCTTGCTCTCACCTATGAACAGGGACTCAGACACCTCCTGGCTGGCACCTTCATCATTTGGGAAGCTCCCATCACTATTAAAGCAACGTCAGAGAAGTTTTTAGCCAAGACTCTCACTTTTACTTCTCTATCATTGCTACTTCTCTTTCTACTCATTACAGTCCTACTTCTTTTGTAATAGCCCTACTTCTGTCTGACTTTTACTTCTGTAACAGTCCTCTTAAAGCAAAGCAGTCTAGACTTCATTTACGATGAATTTACAGAACTTTACAGAATTTACAGAACAATAAATTTAGTCATAAACAGTATTAGAGGCTAAGCATTTGAAATGCCAGCAGAGAACTGAGCATTAGATTTTCTCCCTTTGTAGTTCATCACTCTTTCTTCTACAGACCACTTTTGGAATTCTGGAACCAGTTTGTCATGACTCAAATGGCAGCAATTTTGGCTTACTATCAAATTTACTTGACTCTTTTTTCTTAGAAAGACACTCTGCCCCCTCTAAATGCTCATCCCCCTTCTTTTTCTTTATTCATTTTTCAACGATTGAAGAGAATCAAAACTGCCTAAGGAATCATACAGTACTAAAAATACCTGGACAAATATAACCCTTCTGCTGAAGAGGTAGCAAATTGTTATGAAAACCAAGCACAGGTTGAATCAAAGTGCAATCTTTGGCCATTGTGTCAGTTTATAGCCTTTATAACATTATCTGCACCACTGGAAATAGAATTGGGCCTTATGAAAGTATACCTATTAATTTGAATAGGTAGATGTATATCTTCTAAGCTTCTAGGCAGGAAAGAACAGAAGTGATTAACATGAAGTACTCACCTAGCAAATGTCAAACCTATTCCATTGTCTGCAAACCTAAAAGAAAGTTAAAAAGCTTCAGTCATATTTTCCGGATTATCTTACAATAAGCTATTTTAAGAGCACATCCTGCTACGCACTGAAAAAAGCCTGTATTTTTCTATTAATGGAGTTTATAACCACCACACACTTAATAACTCTTATAAAACAGTTGCTGTGTAAGAATAAAAAAACCAAATAATTTTCTATATATTTTAAACAGGAACATTAGAGTTTCAATGAAACAATAGAAACCTCAGTATAAATTTACTGTCTCTACCAGCTTTTAGACTTCTCTTTATTACACAGTTTCTTTTAGCCATTTAATGCAGATTCACCTCTAATCACATATAAACTCTTTCCATTTAAAGTAGTGTGATGAGATGGTGTGAAAGTGGTTCAAGACACTGAGAAGTTAGAGCTATGCATCAGTCTTGTCTTATAATCTTGTTGTAATGCACTTTCATAAACAAAACTTCAGGAGAAGGTTCTTAATGACATGCATCTGTTTGCTTCCGGATACCTACCCAGAGTTTTGAATGAGGATATCCCCTCCCCTGACCCAGGCCCCATGATCATTGTTTTTGAAAGAGATTAATCTGTCAATCAGGGCAGCGACTCGGGGCTTTTCAGGGTCTGCATCTTGATGAGGTCGAAACCTACGACAGATAAAAACCCAAGAATACTGTTTGTTTTATATGTGGCATATATGTTGGGCTGAGAGAGCCTGAAAGGTAAACACCCATGCTCATCTGATTGGCAAAGTCCACTCTACTTCATGTTGGAATAGAAGAAGCCAAAACCAGGTGCAGGTCTAGTTCTCTATTTCTAGAAAAGTATCTTCATGGTATAAGGAAGCAAGCATGTAAAACTTCCTTTTCTCCAGTAATTCTCAGAGGCTTTTGCTCAATGTTGCTGAGTTTCTTCAGCTGCATCTAACTTCCTTTTATCCCCTTGCTTTTTCTTTTTGCCCTTCCCAAAGTATCTCCTCCCAACTTGTCTTGCAGCATTAATGTGAAAGTTTAATGGAGGGAATTTAAGCTCCTTGGAAGGATACATATAGGGCTGACATGCACTATACAAAAAAAAGGCTGGAGGTTTGTCTAACTGCTTCTTGAAATCTTTCAAACTCTTCTGACATTGAGGAGTGCTTTTTCTTTGAGCACACCTGAGATAATTTTCTATTCCAACCCAGACACTCTACATTGCTACCAAGAATGTCTTGTATAGTAAGATATAGCTGGAATCTATTTTAGACAACAGGAAGAAAGAGTATGATCAAAGACTGGTGGAAGCTTTCCTTCATTATTCCCAAGAAAAAAAAATTGTAATACATTGAAAAAAAATTTTAAAAATACACTTTGAGTGGGTAAAGACATATATGCCCCTTATCCCAATCACCTTGTATTTTGGCTCTGCCCTGCTCCTGCCAAGGGAGAATGGGTGAATGTTTTTCAGTCTCAAGCTCTTCAATTAACATTTTAACCCCTCCAGTTTGGTTCCACATACAATGATTAGTGGCCTCATATAGTTACAGAGTGCCTCATTATTTCTTTGGCTGTTGTGAAACATGTACCTCATCTCATGCACCGAGTTTCTCACAACTTCTGTTGACACCCTGTCAACACACTACAGGTTCTCACAGTGCATTTTGCTCCTCACACGTCCCTCATGACCTCCTGTTATGACTGAGGTAATCCACAAGGTTATATGGGGTTTCTCTCAAAACTTCTAACTAACAAACTCATTTCCAGATCATGAAGTATCGAGTATTAGGAATTTTCTGCATCTGCAACTATCACTTGGCTACCCTCATTCTAATACAGGTCAATCAGAAATAAAGATAAACTTATTAACCATATTTTCAGTCTTAATGCTTGGTCATCACAGTAAAATGCTGACAGATACAGTTATTCAGTATTGTCATTTGGCCAGGCTTTGATTTGAAGTTCAGGACAAAACTAACCAGGCACAGTATAATATGGAGTTTTCCTGGACTCCCCATTATTTTCTCTCACTCTGTAAGCTAAAGAAAACGTGGTAGATTATACTATCTCTGCAAATAGCTATCAGTGCAACTGTACCACAGGTCTATGGTGGGAAGCATTCAGCAGTATGAAAGGCAAGTCAATATATTACTTTGTTCTATTAAGCCTTTCTCTAACAACTAATAAAAACTGAGTCATAAATCCAAAAAACAGATTTTGAAATGAGACTTTTGCTCTAGCAGCAATTCCAGAAAACGCTTTAAGTATGATAGTAGGGCATATTTAGTATGACGATGTTTAACATGTTTAATAAAAGGCTGAAAACTACCCTGAGCAAGGGCTGAGAAGAAACAGCCAACTCCTTTAAAGGCACACCATGCTGTTGTTTCCAGAACAGATAACAAATTAGGGAAAACAAAACAAATAAACTTATTGTTTGGTTATCATTTATACACAATTAAATATTTTATAATTATAAAAATAATAATTAATATTTTATTAACAAATTACAAATAGTTACATTGTCTTAAAAATGTTTTTCCCTATGTGAATATAAGACCAATGCCAGAATTTCGCCATTTTTAACTCACTTGAAAGATAACATACTTTACCTTGCATTGTTGTCCAGACAAAGATATTCTCTTGGATCATCAACACTAGCATTAGTTATTTTAACACCCTTATCAATGAACAAACCAGCCTGAAACAAGCAAGGAAAGAAAATTCATAATATCCAAAACTGAAGATAGAGTAAACATAACATTTTTAAAATTTAAATGTGCATTGAATGCAATGTAAAGTATTTTCCCATATAATTAGTCTTTGATCTTTCATCTTGGCCTTAATTGATACATTGTCTAAGGAAAAACCAGCATCTGTCTATGCCAATTTTGGCAGAAGAAAAGAATAGCCTGTGATTAAAAAAAAAAAAAAGTAATGGAAAATCATTACAGTTCATTTCAGATTTCTTTTACAACCTCTATTTGAGGTTTTACACTTATTCCCAAATGCTGTTCTGGAAAATCTGGAAGCCAACCCTGTACTGAATTCAAAATATTGTCACAAATGGGAAAAAAAAAAAAAGTACCACTGTGAAAAATGCTTTGTATTTCACTTTAAAACTATGCTACCTTCACCACTGAAGCTGATTTTTGCCCAAGCATTCATCAACCTTTGTGAGAACCTGACAGAAAAACAGGATGTCTCAAAACTCACTTGCTGCAGGATACCTACCACTCAATAACCTAGTATGAAACAATTTACTTGAGAGAACAGAAGCAGAAGAAAGTATTTGTCTTATCTAACCTGAATTGCCTATGCAAATACCGGCAGCTACTTTCACATCTGATCCAAGTTATGATTACAACTGAGTGCTCCTACACAAGTAGATCCTCAGACCTGCTAGGCCTCCTAGTGGAGTTTGCTCTTTTAACATGGAATTTTAGAACATAATCTGCTACCTCTGTTTAAAGATAATACGAGTCACACAACTGAAACACTTTCTTCTTTACAATGCACTTTTGTATACAGTATGTTTTACTTTCAATCTGAACAAATGCCCTACAGCATCAAACACACCATTAACACAACTTCTATAAAACAGTGCATCATTTTGTGGTATCTCAAACACCCCATTGCCAAATAAAATCAGTTTCACTTGGTAAAAAAAAAAAGTCCAATAGTGATCCTGATCTTTATTAGGTAAACTTCAAACACAAATAAATATTTAAATTTAGGTGGCTTTGTAAATGTCATTACATTGCTACATATATATACATAGAACAGCTAGATTCCAAATAAAATCATTAATTTCAGGACTTTAGCCTTGCTTAGCTGAATGTGGAAAAGATACTGAAACTTACATTAATAAAACAATACTGAATGTCTGCATGTAGGTTGAAAACCTTCTAACTCTTGCCAATGACTGAGGTCCAGAAAGCAATCTGGAAGCTTAACCCCTAGTCAAAGACTATGTCACTATGTGCAAACACCTGAGTTATTGTACGTTAGAGACTCAGGAAAACAAGTCACGGCTATTCCAGGAAGTTACTGGATTAATCACAACTGTAATAAAATTTGATGCTTCAAGGGTCAGCTTTCTCCAGGAAAACAATGCCATTGTTAAGGGAGTAGACTCTGAAATGGTACTTCTGAGAAAATGTATTTCATAAGAAGTATTGATTGATTTTAGTTTGGGACCCAGATAGAATCGTGCTGTTCAAACACAGCATGAATCCATCACCTCACCAGCTTAAAATGTAAACAGCCCTAATATAGAATAGTTACAAATAAAAATTACAATAATTTTTTTTTAATTTGACAGTACATTACCTTAAAATTAGAATGAACCCTGTTGTTATAGAAGATTCCTAGAGGTGTAAGCTCTGACTTGGTCTCAATGGCTAAACTATGAGAATCTCCTGTAGCAACCCTGTGGAACAAATACCATATTCCAGCATCCTGCAAGTAAGGAGAGAATGATATCATTTATAAGTAAGCCTGATACTACTATCAGTGCTGACGTATCTAATCACAAAACAAGCAAATGCCAAGTTGAACTTGGACATTTTAAGTAAGGAAGTGAGTAAGAACATAACCCAAACCAACTGTGCACAATGGAATGTTTTTCAAAATAAAGTCTCCAAACAACTGCCCAGTGAGAAAGCAGAAGTCTGCAAATAAGGCTATATTCTAGTGAGCAATATGCACAAAACAAAGTGGAACCATTTAACATCCTCTAGTATTTCACACCAGAAAAGTGTCAGAGTTAATGTAATTCTTGCATTTCAGTTACATTTCATCACACACACTTGATTTTCCTTTGTTTACTAGAGAATCATACCATTTACAGTAAAATAGTCACAACCATTCCTCTCCATTACTGTTACAGTCTGACTATGGTTTGTTCATTTCTGCTCACATCAGAATTTAATGACACAGCCAGAAAACCCACAAGAGCTTTCAGAAGAAGGGAAAAAAAAAAAAACATGAAGTCTGGCCAGTTCAGAGCGCTGTGCCAATAACACGCAGTAATAATTTCAGCATCTGTTCATTTTCTCCACTTCTTCAACATCCCTGGTCTTAAAGAACCTGTATTTATCTGCTTAATGAGACCTATAAAAGTTCCCCTTTCAACCACATCGGGGTTCACAAGAGGTGGCATCTCAGCACCTGCATACCAGAGACCTAACAACAGGAAAAAATTTGCCTGACTACATGCTCTGTGCCCTTATAAAATCATAATAAAAGTATAATAACCGTTTAAGACACATTCAAGGGTTAAACAGCAGCTAAAGAAACACTGCTTACTGAGTGCTCCATCTCATGCAAAGTAGTCATCATCCTCCTGTTCAAAAAAACTGAACAAAGAAATTCACTCCAGCTTAAAAGATTTTACGCATTTCACTCTAAGGACATAGTCATTTTCCAAGCAGTCCTGGAAATTCTGCTTCTCAGTAACATTCTCATCTGTAATGATGACACACTTTGACACTGCTGGTGATTAACAATTCCGAAGCAAATGTGGATGTTCCATTAATAAAAATACCAAAATCTTACTTCACATATAATTAAATGCAGCTTTGTGCTTGGCAGATTCAAGTAATTTTTATCCAAAACACATCCTGATGCTTGGAAAAAAGTTTAATAAACTTAAAAGTTCCTTAAGCACTTGCAAATATTCAGAATAATAAAAAAAGTTTTCACTCCCTTTCCCCAACCCCATGTAAAACTCAAACAAAAGAAACTTCTATTGCCGAAACACCCTTACAATGGGCTTCATTATGTAATGACAGAGCTGGAATTATTTTGTTTGTTTCTTAATTGTTCCATTTTACACGAGCAAATGCTCTATAGTGCAGATGTGGTACCAACACAGCTGAAGTATTCTGGTTTTGGAACTTAGTAAGCTATAGTTCCTTTATACTACTGTGCTTACATCCAGGTAAGGGAGATGCATCAGAGCAGCATTAAGTTTGCAACATACACAAATTTTACTCTGACCACGCATGCTCTGGTAACAGAGGGAAGTGACATTCATTGAGATACACTGCAGAGGCAGAAAAGGACCTTGCACGTTGTAAGCATCAGACCAAGGAAGCCATTTCCTTTAACTTAGCCTGCAATGCTAAAACACGGTAAAGGAGTATTCCATAAAGCAGGATAAATGGAAAGACATTGTGTTGGGAAGAGAAGAAGTTGGGTAATTTGATAAGTGTATTCAGATACTTCCTAGTGGTAGGCAGTCAACCAGAAAAGTTTGTCCAACCCCCCCCCAAATGAACAATCACTCAATCAAACAAACCAACCAAAAAAAACCAAACCCCAAACACAAAAGCAAGGCCACACAAAAAGAACAAAATTTTCTAAATCTTTTTGACACTCTAGATATTTTAGCTCATTGAGATATTTTGACTTCTGTTCTATTAATAAGAGTTTATTATGTATTCTGTCCCTAAGAATAAACTGACGCACACTCACCCTCTACTCCCTGAGCTAGAGCCTTTGCAACAACAACAATCTTTTCTGTTTTCCATTCCTACTGATCTCTTCAGAAAAATCTACTCAACACCATGCACATCTCAACCTCTCATACAATGTAGAAGATACTCCATCTCCTCTCCTCCACAACACGTACCAAGCAGTTCAGCTTCACAAGCAGCTGTGACAAGATCTTCACTAATATAAGGTACACAACAAGTGAAAACATATCAGTAGTCGCTGCTGGGAAACACACGACTAACCACTGACAATAAGAGCGTGTCAGCTGTTTCTTACACAATGAACATTTTTTTTGTAGTCACTTTTCATGCCAATGACTGCACCTACGAAGACAAATCTTGCAGAGCAGTCACACAGTAAACTCATGACAACCTACAGAAGATACAGAAGCCTTAATGTGAAATGCACTATGTCTTTAGAAATAGAGGATTTACTTCTGCATACACACATAGGCACTATTGTCAGGTCTATAAAATACAAAGAGGAAGATGTTTCCTCTGTTCCAGACAGGAAAAAAAAAAAATTTTGCCTCTCTTAAATACACATCTAGACAAACCCAGCACTTGTGATGCCAATATGATGCCAAATATAAAAAGAACATATTTATGATTCTGCTTTAGCAGGGGAGTTGGACTAGATGATCTCTAGAAGTCCCTTCCAAGTCTCACAATTCTGTGATATATAAAAAAAGAAGAAAATATATATTTTTGGCAGTATAAATGTTATGGGTCTTAAAAATCCGTTGTGTTGAAATACATCCATACGTCTCACCTGTGAACCTGCTGCTGCATTATTTATAAGATGATTGTTGGGATGAGAAATCCAGAATGTCGAAACTGCCCTGAAATATTATTCAGAAAGAAGTTGTTATGAAAAAGCTGTAGCTGCTCCAGAAATGTCTCCCCTTTCTAATAAGGATGTCAGAAAAAGCTAAACTGATGCCTGAGGTCATTATTTCACATATGAAATAAAATTCACAAACCCTCCCCCCGATTTAGAAATCAAAAATGCGTCTTTTTTTAGTTCAATTCACAGTATTTTATTTAACATTGTTCAGACAGTTTATCATTGCATGGAGTGTTTCAATAAGGTTCTACAAGAGATAAGTAGTAAGCAGAAAAACTAGTAGTGACAACTTGAGAATTGCATGCCTTTACACAGAAGTAAAGATGCACCCTTAAAAGGCTGTTGAACAAGTATTGCAAGAAACAACGATCTTCCTACAAAACAACTGATTTTTTCTCTTCAATAAAAGACTAAACACTTTTTTAAAAATATCACTACTATGCAAACTACATTTAAGGTGTCTGCATTCATTAAATCATACATAAAAATGTTCCCATCTGCATATTGCCAAGAGTTTATCAGCAGTTTAACTGCTGCAGCTGGTTTGGTTTTACTTTTTCACCATGAAATACTCACATGCAGTCTGTGGCTGGCGCTGGGACATAACTTCCATACACTTTATCCCTAATAGCAATGCACATGCTGCTGTTTCTATCTGTAGGAAGAAGAGTGCCTGGTTTCGTGACTAGCCCAAGGTTGTGGAAAAAAGTATTCCGCTGCTCAATGCCATCTTCTGTGAAGAAACAGTGACCTAGTGTGTCATAGCCAATGGTGTCCTTTATCTGCAGAAATACAAGTTCATTATGTCAGTAGCAATAGCATTTACTGAGATTTATTTGACAAGTACCATTTAGTTTTACTATCTTGGCCCAGCTGCAGAGCAAAGCTTCAGTATCAGCAGTTCAGATGATTCAAGCATACAGTTTTATTTATCCCTTACAAACACACTACTACGTCTGGAAAGCTTAACTGCCTGGAAGAATCTGAAAAAACAGAATGGTGAGATCTGTTAAAAATAAGATACAGTTTGCACTTGCTCATTTCTTCATTGTAATACAAAAACATCACTGAACATTATAGCTGAAGAACAGAGGGGACTATTTTTGCTCTAAATGCTCTTTATAACATTTTAACACAGCATATTTTACTTTCCTTGCACCTACCAGCAAGCCATTAGTTCCATGAACAGTTACACATCTGGAAAAGCAGCGATGAATGGAAAGACCTTCCAGGTAAGTCTTAAAACTGTAACCTCCTTTTTCATCCACATCCCCACAAAGGTGAAAGTGAACAGGGTAACTCCCAATCTGCTGCTGGCCCATTTGCTTTAATTCCACATAGGAGAGATGAACAGATGTAAAGTTCTTCAAAATCTGAAAAATACAGTGAAAAGTCCAGAATGAATAACCAACTATTTGCTTTTTAACCAAGAGAAATTTAAGTTAATACATTATCTATACCAGATGTACAGAAATTAGTACACAATTACCACAGGCCAACACAATAAAAGAACAACCGTTACTGTCTTGCTCTGTTCCTGCCTTGCAAAAGAGTATCCTTTGAAGAGAAGTATAAAAGCTAAACTTCCACCTGGCTGAAAGACAGCAAATTTTCACCAGACAAGTCACCATGCTTCACTGTTTGGTATTTACCACCTAACATGTTAAATAGTCTAAATGTATGAGCACATACTGTCCAAATAAATGGAAGTCACTCATGCCAGGGCCTATTTATACTGGAGCTGTACCAGCATAGCCTACCTGGGTCAGGCTTAGTTTAATAAAACCACAGAAAAAGAGATTCAGAGGAACCTTTTGAGACACTGGGTCCGATGGCCTGCTCAGCACAGGGTCAGCTTAAAGGCAGCTGCTCACTACATTACCCAAGGAATATCTCCAGCCACAGAGATGCTCATATGACATCAACTGGTTCTTCCCTTTAATTTTCCTGGTATCTAAGCAGAATTTGCCTTGTGGAAGCTTGGTCCCATTGCCTTTTGTCCTATCTCTGTGCACATCCAAGAATTGTTCTGGCCTCTGAACACTCCCCAGTGTCTGGAAACAGCAACAAGCTCCCTCCCCTGCACCTTCCCCACACTGAACAAGCCTTGTTCTCTCAGCTACTCCTCACTCATCATCATCATTATCATGTATTTCCCAGACACCACCTTCACTGGACACACCCCAGTGCATTTACATCTTCTTTGCAATGAGAAGCCAAAAACCAGGCACAGCAGTTTGGAGGAACTCCATCGGTAATGAAAATATGAAATTGCCTACATAATCATACAAATTCACAGTAATGCTACCTGATCCAAAGTAAAACAGTCTGTACAAGTAACACGGGAAAGCAAAAGTATTTTCTTCCTGCTATATTTTCTAACCTGCTCTAAACCAGAAATCAAATACAACAGCTAAACTGCAAGGAACTAAGCTAAGAAAAAAACCTTTTTATTATTTCATTGAGTTACCTATACTGTGCATTTAACAGAAATAACCGTTTTCATGGGTACTTTGTACTCTGGGGAAACAAGTAATATGGACAGTTTCCCGTTCTCTAATTTCATTCCTAAATCCTGTAAACACGGAGGGGATGGTCAAAAACAGGGGGATGGTCTTAACATTTAAGAACACTAATGCAGTCGTGAAACTACAAACCAATACCCCTCCTCACTGCCACTAAGCCTCTTTTTATGCTATTGTCACAATGACCAGCTGAAAACCCAGGATGATCAAAGCCCCTCAGGCCATAAACATTTGCTAGTGCCAGGCTCCCTCTGCTTGACCACGCAAGATTAACATATGCTGAAAATGCTTTTAGTGATGAAGTCTAGGTTTGGCAGCAGCTACTCAGCTACTCCGAACAGTCTCCTGGGAACTGTTTAACAACTTTGATGACTCAAAATGTTTGTTTTCTGTTCTGTCTTCCGGACATCTGAGGGGTCTGCTGTATTTGCACTGCTGTGGCAATCAAGGTCACACTCTACAAGATTCACAGCTTGTCATTATCTTCTTTCATTACATTATCTTAAATACAAAGAAGTGCCTTCAGCCCACCTACTTAGCTTCCACAAAACAAAAGCTGCCACGCAGTAGGGAAAGGGCACATTTTCTTTCCCACCCTTATGTCCACAACTATAAAACTGAAATCTGCATCCAAATACATTAGGAAGAGAAATTTAAACTGTGACCAGCACAGAATGAGCGCAAATGCATTTGCATTTAAAATACAAGGACTCAGACTTCTCCAGCATCAGTGAAGAGCTGATACACTGCTGCTCAATCCCTAAAAACATCTGTGAATACAAGTTTAAATACTAGTTTCTAAAACACTACTGTCCCTCAGATTTCTATGTTTGTGGTAATACAAGAAATTAGCAGCAGTTTCCTTTACATAACCTTACTACTTTCAATTTTAAAAAAATTAAAATAAAAAAAAAAAAACACTATGATCCTACACAGTTTCTTTCCTCTGTGCTTTTCTAATGCCCAATTTTAGATTAGGCAGATCTCTAGCGTTCAATCCTCATGGATTTGAATGGGGAGGGAGAAAGGCAGTGAAAGGAAGAAAGACAGAAAAGGGAGATCAAACTGTTTTCTGCAGTATTACAGGATGCACATGCACGGATGTCACTTGCAAGGTTTAATCCCTGCCCTACAAGATTGCAATATATGCTGGATACCTTACAACATGTCATGCATTGATAGCCCTTCCTTTAATTCTGTAAAGTAAGTCTTGTTGAGTTAAACATGGTTTTGTGAAAGCTCAGAATTAAGTCACTTCTACACAGAGCAAAGAACATCAATTCATGCATTTAAGTTTTCAAATCCCTCCAAGTTTATCTTTTTATCCTCAATATGCCTTTACATGACAGAAAGCTACTTTAAAATGTTTTCCAGACCTTGATATGTCCACCAAATGTATCGTAATTGAAGAACTGACACTCCTTTTCTTGATAGCAGGTATTTTCTGTCTCTCCTTTGATTAAGATGTTCCTCGTAAGAACTCCAACTTCTGCCCTCATGTCCACTCCATCAATAATTTCTCCTACATGAGGAAACTGAGGATTTTCTGTCCAAAAAAAAAAGTTTTGAAGGGTAAAAAAAAAGAGTTGTCATTGATTAAAAACTTATTTTATATAAGCCAGATAACTGCAGCAACAAAAACCCTGCATTCTAATAGCTTCGTACTGTCCTCTCTTAGCTTCTCCTATGTCAGGCATGCAAAAACCTTGTTACGTGACAAATATTAACCAGCTAACACCTACCGAATTCACCCCTTCCAGACTGTAGTTGGCTCAATGATAGTGAAACATCTTGCAGGATGACAAATCAAGTATGCTACTCCACGTTTCCTTCCAAAACAAAGCACCATCTATGTAATTTTTATTTTTGTAGGACAACTAATCCTAAATAAATCCCAACATTTTATTTGTAAGTGCATCTTAATTCCACTCCAATAGTTTGTGAAAAGAATGGATAAAAACCACAAAAAAGTTTAATTTAACCTGAGGTATCTAGAAAACTTTTAATTAAACACAGGTTTGCTTTAAAATAAAATGTGGTAGCTGCTTAATCTTTTCCAAGGAAAAACTAGGAACTGAAAATAAGGCCAAAACACCTTTGGAAAATACTGTATTCACCCCCCTCTGAAAGAAAGAGTGATATGCTCTTCTAACTAAATTTGCTTTTTCCCAGATAGCTATTCTGAAGACACATAAACTAAAATTTAGGGAAAACAACATACACTGCTGTCATGGTTTTGACCGGATTGACCAATCAGAACGACAGATGGCTCCTCCCTCCCCCCTCTAAGGACAAAAAAAGGAGAGGAAGAGACAGTTCTTCCAAAGAAACAACCAATTTCTTCTGTGTCCATACAAACCAAGAAAATCATCTGGTTCTGGAAACTTAAAAAAACCCATATTTATGTATTTGGGGTTTTTTTTAAAAGATCTTTCCTCCCTTGTTGGTTTCCCTTCCCCCCCTAATTTATTAATACTCCAACTGTCACTATCCCTTCAAAGCTTACAAAAGGATGCAAGCCTAAACTGGTCATTACCGCAATATGAAGCGGAACCAAGAGTGATATTAGTTCTGTACCTCCTGCTGAGGATTTAAAAAGACAACAGATGTCTGTAAATGGGACTGAGCTCCTCTCCTTGAAGGCTTACCTATTGTTTTTCCCTATATTTGACTAGCATACATAAATCAAGCAAAGAAAGAGAGACTAGGCCTCCTGCAAAACAAGATTATTTAGTTTTCTCACTACAACAGTGCCATAATAGCTGAAAACATTACAAAAAAGCACAGAAAATAATTTCAAAAGATGATAAATGTTTCAGCATGTCAAGTGTACCATTCCACAGAAAATTAATTGAGGAACAAATATATAGGGTGGTTTGGGGATTTTTTTTAACCAGTATCTGTAACTATGACAAAGGAAACTTAATATTAGGAGTAGGGAAAACAAAACAAAACAGCCCAGGTCATCTCCTTTAACATCTTTTAAAGATATATATATATAGTTCAATAGCTTTTACTTTCCAAAAAGGCCAATATTTTGTATTTTATGACATATTGTAAATCTTGCTTAAAAAAATAAAAATTATATCCTCTCTTTTCACAGCACACGATTTCCAAGATGAAACAGAATTTGCCCATATGCTATTCAGTGGTGACAAAAACCTTAAACTTCATACTGCAACCTTCTTTAAGCCAATCTTAAAGAAGATTGCCCAATTCATGCCCAATAACACATATGGTGTGGGACACCAGAACGAAACGCAGGAAGTGTCATGCTCAATGGCATTGAGTTAGCTCTACGGCTTCACACACACTGGCATTCTCTGATGTACAGTCAGGGGAACTTGTATGTGTACGTGTGTATACACATTTTCCATATCTGGGACTTCACAAAGTGGTAAAACCCATACCTGACCCAAGCCAGTGAATGCTGTGGGATGCAAACTGCACATACAAACTGTCAGTCCCTTAAGGCATGGAGGAGCCAGACAGTTTAAGCACGTTCACGGAAAGCTGAGAATGAAGGAAGAGAAAAGAAGAGAAGGGTGGTTTGAAGAAGAGGAAGTCACACTGTACAGAAGCGAATGGGACAAAATCAGGCCCCCCCGAAGAGCACTGATGGGCTGCTGCAAGGCAACGCTGCAAAATAAGGTTAGATTGTGCTACAAACTGATGCTGCAGCCCCACCAGGATGGAGCGAGAGGAGAACCTCAACACCTAAGGCTGCAGGATCACCAGGGAGAAGGTCGCTGGCACAGCTGGGTCATAAAGTGTCAGAAGGGAAACGCAGATGCTGGCAGAGCAGGGGAGCTTGTCCCACGGGAGGCTCTTGTGAAGTCAGGCAGCATGACTCAGATAATAAAAAAAAGGAAATGGTCAACACATTTTGCATGCATCACACCCAAAGGAAAATGGCCATTTTGCGTGCATCACACCCAAAGGAAAAACAGATTGCAACTACTTGAGGATATCCTGTGCGAGCAGAGGCTTGGAAATGCCACCTATTTCATAAGCATTTTGCTGTTGGGTAGGAGGGAGAGGCAGCTGAGCAAGAGGAACAAACAAACAAAAAAGTTCAAACATTGCCTTTTTCTTTTTAACTCCCTTCCCCTCCCCCCTTCTCCTTTTTTAATAACAATGGAAAAATGTATAATGATAACAACTCAAAAGATGGGAAGGCTGCTACAGGCAAAGGAAATGGTAATGATCACAACAGCCATTAAAGAACGTATAAAGAGAACTAGGGAAAAGACAGAAAGGAGCCAAGAAAGGAAAACAAGCGCAATCCCCTTGGAAGAAAACGTAAGTGTTCAATGATCATAGGAAGAAAAGGGGAAAGAAAAGTTAGCAGAGTGTGAGGGAGACCTGACATAATGCAGAGCAATTTTATAGCAAGGAGAAGGGCACATTCCTGTATACGGCAAAGCAGCAATACAGAGAGAGGTGAACAGGCTGTTTTTTACTGCTCCCGTGGAAAGGGACCGTCCTGGCTGCGTCACTGTGAACACGTATTTCACATGAACATTCGAGTGGTGACCGCTCTCAGTACCTTTAACTTTGACCTGATGCTTGGTGCACTCTGGACAGGGAAGGAGGGTGAATTCCTCCGTCTGATACATTGAATAGTCTGTGCTTGCGACCACAATGCGGTCTCCAGGCTCCCAACTACTAACATCATCCAGAAGATTCAGTATCACTCCACCTATAGCTTCTACCTGGAAGCCTGAAATTGGGACACCTAATTAAGGAAAAAAAAAAAAATTTAAACACAAACAAGATTATAGGAAACCACCTCCAAGAATGGACAAAGCCCTCTAAAGTACAATTTTGATTATTTGGTGAATCTCAAATATAACAAATGGAAGAGATAAGAAATAGTGACAAAATAATAATCTATGAATACTTTTCTTTTAAATCCTAATTTCATACGGCAACAATTTGTAGGTACAGCTACCTCTACTTGATTCAAGTGATATTTTTCTGCCATTTAGAACTCTACTGATGTAGTCAAGGGTAAAACAAAGTAGGGGGACTTTCCTTTTTATTCTCAACTAATAGAGACATGGTCTAGTGGTAGTTTTGGCAGAGTAGGTTGATGGCTGGACTCAAGGCTCTTAAAGGTTGCTTCCAATCTAGATGATTCTATGTTTCTATAAGAAAACAGTTTGGCAGGCTAAATTACACACACACTATTTCACTACCTTGTGATGGATTTGCATAAATTCAGCAACTTGACCCTAACTCTACAGTATCAGCAAGTAAAAGATATATTTTGATGGATTATTTGTTTTTTTAAATATATCTATACTTTTTCATAGGGCTATAATGAACAGTAAATGGGTATTATCAAATTAGTTAACAAATAAATATCTAACTACCTTAAAAAAATTCTTGAGACAAATACAGTATTGCTTAGTAATTGTACAAACAGAAAAACATGACTGTCCATAAAGAGCGAAACTCAGATCAAAGATATCTTAAATACAAAAATCAATAAAGGATAAAAGCAAATGGGTGGTAGTCCTTCCATGCTCCTTATACCACAGATTCAACTTGGTATGGGAAAAGCTGCATAAAGTTCAGCATCAAACAACAACAGAAAACTGTAACAAAAATAAAACTTTTCTCTTGGCCTATATCAAATTTTCTTTTTAGTATCATAATAATAATCTCAGAAGCTTAGATTTAAAATATACAAGACTGATAAATTACTGAAAGAACACGGAAAAAAAAGAATGTTTCAGCCTTTTTTAAGAGCCTTTATATCTATCTAAATATATTAAAAATGAGGACTCAATGTTACACTGTTCACACACTGTACACAAATAGAGAAAATACATTGTACTAAAGAACTGTGTTTTTCATACTTCATCCATAGTAAGGAGAAAAAAAAAACCTCATAAAAAACCCCAAAAAACTTACAGTAGCACTCAAATTTAAATTGCAATCAACAGTTGCAATGAAAAAAAGCACATACAATATTTTTTACTTCTTCCCCAACTGCAGAATATCACAAAATGCTGTCCTACCGTCGTTCCACTCGCTGTAAGCTTTCACAACAAACTTCTGACCATCCACTGTGAAAAACTCTTTCTGAGCAAGAGCTTTCCCACCAGTGCTGTGATTTTCATAGTTTCTCACTGATTCATTACAGGAAGAATTTCCACCACCTATTACACCAACGAAAGCCCAGGCTTGCCTATGAAAAACACAAGTACATCTTTAAATATAATGGTCTCATTGGCCAGTTTGGCCCAAACAACAGTCCTTAAATTCTTTATGAGCAGGTAAAGGACAAGACATGGAGCATAGAAGTCATATATAACCCTTTTGCTCACTCTTCCAAAATAATTTTAAAATGCAACTTCAAAATGCAGAAGAAAAACACGCAGACCTCATTGAAAAGAAACATAGTTTAAAATAATTGGATGTCCTATATACAATTGGCAAATTGCTCTTAACGGAGCTCTTAATGGAGAGAGGGATGGACATAGCCAGCAGCAGCTGCTGGTGATCACTGAGCTGGATGGGCAATATATTTTGAATCTTTCAAGATGCTCAAACCCAGAAAAGGAACTGCATACTGTTACAGAACTTTTGTGTGAGGGCTCACTGATGTTTCTGAAGGCTGAGATCATGGATTTTGCCTTTCCTCCTCACTGGCCCAATCAGTCAGCCATACACCTACTTGGCTGAACACTGGCATAGAGCAGGGAACTGTCCTGGATGTACTTCCCCTTCCTACAGCTCTGCTCAATGCATCCAAGTTTTTGGAAATGAAAAACATACCACATGCCACAGAAAGCTGCCACCAAGTTCAAAAAACAAGACTATTTTGCTGTCCATTACTGCTCTGTAATGCCATAACTATGTGTTCAGAGGAAGTAGTCGAGATCATCTATTAAATAGCCAAACAATTTTGCATCATTAAAGTTGAATCATTCGCACCAAATGAAAACAGTGGCAGCTAGCGGGACTGTCATCTGTTGCTAATGATTGATTTGAAGCCAGATATTAAAATCACCTTCAACCCAGTTGCCTTTATTTCAGTGGCTTCATTATTTTCTTATTGGTGGGGAATAAAAAGCCAAATGAAACTGTTTGGTGTTATCCTCTTCATAAGAATCGCATATATGGATCAGCTTCTCCGTGGCAGCAGCAAACAAGCTGAACAACTCACCAACAATTAAAAAAATTATCAAGATATTTTAATGCATGCTATTTTGCAGGAAGAGGCAGAAGAGGAGAAGGATGTAAAGGAGTATTCACCTTCATCCAAGTATCTCTCATAGCTTTACAGTGACAACCCTGCTATTGAGTTGCTCACTTGAGCACTCAGGGAGACGTTCTTGCCCATCTTCCAGAGCAGAACAAGTCAAATTCATGTGCTTACAGAGCCTCTACCAACTAATGAAACTACAGAACAAACAATTCATCAAAGTAGGAAGAAAGGCTGCTTCTTCCCAGCTGCAGGCTGAAGTTCCTCATTTCAGATAAACAAGCATGGAGGTCACAGTCAGAGACTAACACCAGAAACCCACACCTCCAGACCAGGTTGGCGCTGGCTGGTCAGTGTGGGCAAATAATAACCACATGGGCTTCCCTGCTTTTTGGGAGGTGATACGTCTTATGGGACATCCACGTCTCAGCTGCTTCCACTAAACTGCTTCAGAGGCAGTGCTGCAAGTACTTTCCATCCCATGACCACATGCTTACGAAGCCACTGACACAGAGGTGCTCCTGACAGGAACCAAGGTCAGAACACGCTATCCTGACTTGACGCCTCAGCCCATTCAGCCCACCTCTGCCAAAGCAGAGGGAGGAAACTAACTGGAACCCAGATGTTGGGGGATACTGAGAGGTAAAAACAGAATGGAAAAACTAAATGACCAATTTCCTGGAAAACAGAAATAGGTTATACAACACCATCTTAATGGAAACTGAAGAACAGACTGACAGTTGTGAGACTTTAGTGTCCCTTCTGTCCCTTCCGCTTATATCGCTAACCTTGTGCAGCACAAAGGTGAGAACATGCATCACAAAAAGTAATTTGCAATAACTAAATGAAAGGCACAGCAGTTCAAGTTTCCTGCTTTAATATTTCCTATTATATCACTTCTACTATCCCACCATCCAAACCCTGACCATCTGAAAAGAACAGTCAAAAGATACAGAAACACCTTATAGGTGTACTTCAATAAAAAAATATTTTTACAGATCAGCTCCGTTTGTAGAATCAGTGGAGGGGTTATGTCCTTTCATTTCAGCAGTGCACATGTACGAATAAGATGCTGCTTGATATATAGGATTAGCATCCCTTCCCTGTATTTAGATTCTTGCTTGGCACATTCCTTGCGCCTCCAAATATAAAAAGCACTAAAAGCTTCGCTTAGCGACTATTTTCTATCTGTGCTTTGGAATGAGCAAAAAATTTCTCGCTCACAGTTCTGTGAAGAACAGTGAAAGAGAGCAATTACAACTAAGTAATAAAGTCTATCACAGAGATACCTGTAACTGTCAGTCTCTGCACTATCAAAATACCACACCCTGAATACTACTGCTGCAATACTACGGGCAACACTGGGAATCTTCCAAAGACTTTAAGAACAGACACTGTCAAAGCTTAATCCCCCAAAGGCAGTAGAATCTGTACCTAATCTTTATTCATCACCAGAAGGAAAATAAATTATTTACCTGTAGCTCAATCCTCTGACAAATTTACTTCCCAGAAGATTTTGAATAGTCACTCTGGTTTCCTCCAGTAGATTTTTAGCAGCTGAGTCTCCTACAGCAATAGCAACAATGCGACCAGGACTTCCACTTTTCAGTAAGTTCTGGAGCTTCAAGCTTTCTTCTGCAAATTCATGAGTATCAAACTTCAGCACTTCCAGAATCTCTGCTGTGTCCTGATTGATCACTCTCACATTTAGTCCCCGGGAAAAATTCCTTTCAAATGTATAATGACCATAGGCCAGCCCTGAGAAATACATAGTCTTTGACAGAAGAGTCCATGATAACTTCTGGTGCCCGTGCAACTCCAGTACTCCTTCAGGGCCCACGCCAATAAATTTTTTGCCAAATTCTGGCACATCAGCACCTTCGTTTGACTTCCCATACAAAATAATAGTTGCTTTGGATTTATAGCGGCATTTCTCTGCTCCAACATGAAGCATTCCACCATCCTTTATCAGGATAAATCGAGTTCTCAAAGTAATATTTTTAGAACCTTCTTTATCATCACCAAAGACAAGTAACCCTAAAGGAAAAAAAATATTTATGTAGGTCAAAGCAAAATTCAGACAGACTCAAAGAAGCAAGTTCTGCAATAAGAACAACAGAAAAATTACAGACTTATTTTCCACATCCATTAATAAAGCTATTATGGTTATATATGTTTAAGAAAATTTGGGAAAGTAACTCCTACTAATTATGATTTATCTTTCTAAGAATTTCATCAGTTTATTCCTACTTTTTTTCTGTCACTATGGTAGAATTACTAAAATAGCACGGTCCCCATCAGAAGGCAATCAGACCTTGTACAAGCAAGTCTATTACACAACTCTTGTTTTACTATATCCTACAAAAAAACACATCAATGCTCCACTGAAAAGATTCTACAGCATTCATTCATCTTTCTAATTATATTCCTGGCTTGTAGCAGGCTGAAAAGTAAAAGCAGGGGACCTGATCAATAAGCAGCAACCTTAAATTCCAATACATTTTTCATGTAATCACAGAAGTAAAAACTATGAAGTAAACTGAAGCATGATGTTCATCTTGCCATTTCATACCTCCATCCTGTATAACTATAGAGTGTACTGTAGCGTCTGAGTTCAGACGAAACAAATCCCCTTTTTTGATAAAAACTCTCTTTTCAGGATCTTTTCCAGGGCTCCAGTTTTTAAGACGAGGATTCTGATCAGGACAATTCTCTGCAATACAATATGAAATTCATCTTTTAAAAACAAAAAAAACCAACCAACCAAAAAACCAAAACAACAAGCATCTTCACATCAATCGGGTCAGCATTAGGATGAATATGAGCCCAAGGCAGATGAGCCCCACAAAGGATTGCCACCTCTTTCTGTGGTTACAATACTGCAGACCCTGATCTTACCATTTGAACTCAAGCAGCCAAAAGAAACCTGAAAGGTGGCTAAAATCTCAAGGGTGGGAAGGCATTCTTATACTGAATTAAGCTACTGATGACCACAGACTGAACTGTCAACTGTTGACAATAGATACTTTTGAACCCCATCTGATTTTTGGGAGACTTTCTACATCAACTCCAATGGATGAGGAGAAGGAAGTGGGAAGTACTCAGATCCTGAGGAGTCACACTGAGCGCTGGGTGTCCTAGGCCAGCTAACGTGGTTGTAAAGCATCCAAGTATCTCGCTCTCCCTGTGTAAGAAAGGCTGACCCCTTTTTGCTTTTAAGCACACAAATCACTTCTTTCAGTGTGGGTTTGAAGGTAAGGCATAAAGGTCATTTAGTGTATTTTTAGTATATTCTTTAGCGTATCAACACAGGAAGGACATGGACCTGTTGGGACAGGTCCAGCGGAGGGCCACAAAAATGATCAGAACACTGGAGGACCTCTCCTGTGAAGACAGGCTGAGAGAAATGGGATTGCTCAGCCTGGAGAAGAGAAGGCTCCAAGAAGACCTTACAGCAGCCATCCAGAATCTGAAGAGTGGAGAGGTGGGGAGGGACTCTTTGTTAGGGCGTGGAGTGATAGTACGAAGGGAAATAGTTTTAAACTGAAAGAGTGGAGATTTAGGTTACATATCAGGAAGAAATTCTTCACAGTGAGGGTGGTGAGGGACTGGAACAGGTTCCCCACAGAAGCTGTGGATGCCCCATCCCTGGAGGTGTTCAAGGCCAGGCTGGATGGGGCCTTGAGCAACCTGCTCTGGTGGGAGGTTGGAATTCGATGGTCTTTAAAGTCTCTTCCAACTCTATCCATTGTATGATTCTGTGATGGTATATTATTAAGTATATTATTATACTTTACTGGTCAAAGCAGTTTCCGGGGAGACTGCTTTGGGCATTTGGGTCTAAACTCACTGTTTGTAGTCCTTAGGAAGCCAGCTTCAAATAAACCACGCAAGAGCAGAGACACATGCAATCCTTGCTGAAACCCTGACGAAGATTTGGCACTGCACAGGCAGTAACACCATACTACAAGGCCAGAAAAGGAGAAGCAGCAACAAGAAGTGACAGGGTTGTGTGATTCCAGACGAAGTTAACAACAGTGTGATATTTACAACGTGCACATCTTCAGCATATTAAAAAGTTGAGTAACCCAGCCACATAGGCATACTACAAAAACGGGAAGTATATCCCTTAGATTTTCTTACCATAAGCAAAACCAGACTGAAAATATTTTTCTTAAGTGAAAGACAACCAAAAAGATGCCAAAATAAACAGGTTAACAGCCCAACTGAAAGTAAGAGTCAGAATAGCCTTTTCACATCTTATCTTCTGGAGAAAAGCACCCACACATCTGCAATGCAACTTTAGAGGCAAGACGCTATTAGTAATAGTCTGTTCTTGCAAAATCTAAAGAAAACGAAACCTATCCACAAGTTTAAAACAAACCAGCCTTAGTTTTGCTGACAGAAATCTTTTTCCTTTGGTGTTACTCTCCACATTTCAAGTCCTTTCCAACTCAGGAAACCCACATAAACCAAGATTTGACTACCAGTGGGAAAAAATTAGCAGAACTGTATACGGGCAAAAGGCATCCAAGCAGCATTATTTAAAAATAAAAACAAAAGAAAATCTTTTTTTGGGGGGGGATCCAAAGAAGACAGTATTTAGGAAATTAAATTCAGCCCATTAGGGAAAGCCAAAAAGCCAGAAGCATCACAATTAGCAAGACTGCTGAGCTCTCTCCAGATAAATCCAAGTCTGTTGCCTGACTCATGCAGAGTCACTAAACCCCCTTCCCTAGACACTACACACACAAGTTCTCTGAAGAAACACGTATTTCCTGGCTGGTAGCAAAGGGCAATGTGAGGAAACCATGAGTCAGCAACCTGATGATTTCTGCTTAGTATGATTCACAGAAGAGAAGAGCTAGTAACTGTAATTTTTTTTCTGCTGGGTCAGAAAGGAAAGTTATAGCACAGTAAAAAAAAAAAAAAAAAAAGAAATATCCCTACTGTACATGTCGATCTATCAAGGAAACCATCACCATCAGAAATAGGCACTCATACAATGCAAGCGTACTTCTGAAGCACGGTGCATCAACTTATTGGCAAGCAGATCAGATGTGCTCAGTATAAGTATTTTGAAATTCTCCCTTAGGAATTGCAGTGGGGTACAGGGAAACATCAAATATTTAGTACTTCACCATATGTTACCTCCAAAATTACTGATTAGAGATTTTACAGACCACAGTCATTGCTTCTCAGTGAAGGTTAAGTGAAAACAGAAGCATAGATCAGAAAACTTCTGGTAGTTACAGCTTTGCCAAATTTAACCATTTAATTGTTCCTGTATCAGGAACATTACATTTCCTGTATCAGGAACAATTTAATTGTTCCTGTATCAGGAACAGCGTGGCGAGTAGGGCCCGAGAGG